>DWNA01001891.1:0-13142 GCA_018249835.1 Heliconius besckei
GCAGAGGGAACATAGTGTTACGAAATTCCGTTCTCCACCTTCCACCAAGTTTTTGATACCAAGTGATCCTATAAGGGTCCCGTTTTTTTCTGTACATCTTACATAACTCTAAAAAAGATATAATTGTAAATAAAAAATATATACATATATTACCTATATATATATATACTAATTGATCAGTGTCCTTCATATAAATAAAATATTTACCAGTTATTTATTTATAATCGAGAGAATGTATAAAACTCAAGTTAATTCAAGCATTAAGTGTGGAACACTTACCAGTCTTGTTTCTATTCATTCGTATTGTGCCCACAGACGACAATATTACGATTTAGTTAGACTTTAGTTCTATTAAACTATCGTGGTCCGTGGTCGTGTGTTGCTGTCTGTGGTATACTTGGATATTGCATATATTTATATGTTTTTTTTATGTTACATTTTTTTTAAGTAAGTGACTTTTGTGTTATTTATATTATAAGTACTTGTTAAGTTATATAATATATGTAAGTACATAATAGGTTAATGCTTGTCGGGTGCGGTCAGTAAAACAAAATAATTTTATTTCGAATATAAATCGCAGGAGCACAATGGTTTTACTGTAACTCGACGGTTGTTGGTTCGATCCCCACTTGGGGGGAATTATTTATTCAAATTCAAATTCAAAATATTGTTTATTCAAATAGGCAATTATTATAAGCACTTTTGAATCGTCGATGAGCATATGAACAAAAAGCTACCACCGGTTCGGAAGGCAGTTCTGCTGAGAAGCTATTGCTATTATTTATTGATATCTGTTTCCTCACTCTAACCGGGTGTTGAGTTTTGCCACTCAACACGCTATGGCCACTATGTCTCGAAAAATTAAACGTAAAGTGGGCAATAGGTTTTAACACTAAGTTCCCTCTGCCTACCCTGCTATAAGCGAGATAGAGCGTGAAGGTGTGACATTTAATTTATTTTCTTATTCTAGAATTAATTATATCTACATATTAAAGTATTTTTTATTACTTTACTCGACGAGAGACAAGACGCATGACTTGTTTAACCAACTAGGAAGAAGGAACTATTAAAAAACAATGATAATACTGTATTCAACATTTTAATATTAATAAATATGCAGATATTTTGTTATTTTTAAACATAAAATAAAAATAATTCAAGTTTTGTAGGAACCATAAAGCGGTTCTAAGCCGCGTCGGTTGTAGGTTCAATTCCCACTTGGGGAATAAGTTATTTCATTTTTATTTCTACGTTCTGGTAACGTATTGCTAAAGAACATAAAATACCACTCATGATATTGTGATAATTTTTACCTGTTTTTCGTAAAATTGGGTGCTTAAAAAACTTTTTTTTTATATTTACGAAGCTCCCACACTATTTGAATGAAATATTTATAACTCCGCTCCACTTTCCTCTAGTTGTCAAATGTAATCATTCCCTTGAATGGGCTTCGAACCCAGAACTGACGGGTGATATTAACAATCACCTAAGTCGCAATGACGTCTTTCTTTCATCAGATTTACACTGTAGTAGAGCAGGCAGGGGAGCCTAATGTTAAAACACTCGCGGCGGAATTCAACTCTCTGCCTCGACACCAGAGCGAAAGAAATTAAATATTTAATTTGCTCAAGTGGGAATCGAACTTACCACCTGTTGCGTTTACATTCACACACACAAACGCTTGTACCACTACGACACGACTGGCCTCATAGCGACGATGACGTCATAATATATTATTATAATTATTTTTTAAATAATATCAATCAATGTAAACTATGGACTTACTGGTTTATGTAGGCCTGACAAGACAACAAAACGTGTTTCGCAATAATAAATAATTTATGTCAGCTAAAAATTTGTATAAATTCAACATAATAGGTATACCTAAATGTATGTATCTCAGAATAAAATAACGAAACCCTGAAAGGACTATATATCGTCCTATATAGACTATTGTCCGTCTGTCCGCCCTTCCACATATCCGCCCGTTGTCCATTAGCTCATCTATCCTCGGTCCATCCGTATTTCAGTTGGTGTGATTGCTCATCTGTCAAGACAATTTTTCTCAAGATTGGATGGAAGGATCAAGTTGAAATTAATATCAAATACACGATCTCTACGAAATCCTTATTGAAAGGATATAGGCGATGTTTCGTTTTTACTACATTGCATGCAATTCATCTCGTAATCAAAACCTGTATAATACTCGTGGGAATCTGAAATTGTGAAATTGTATTACTACTTAGTTACCACTGTAAGAGATTACATATAAAAGAAAAATCAAAAAGAAAAATTCCATAACCAACTTATATTTGTTCATTTCTTACAAACTGCACATGCCCATAAACTTGGATTTGTCAACTTTTATAAGTCTCGCTTCTTTTGAACTACATTCATTAAATTGATACGGGCCCTTTAGTGGTAGAGTCTGATTTTCACTTGTTTGGTTTTTAATCTTCACGCATCTTTGCTTGACATGTTCTTTTTGTTACATCTTCGCCATCTTCGGGAACCTAATAAAAAATTAAGACACTATCACTTTTCCCGTTCACACACGTATCACATTCCGTTTCTCACTATCCGTTGAATTCTGGCGTCATTGCATATAGACTCTTGAGTAGCGGAACTCAAACATCGCGCTTTGCCTCATTAGCAGAACAAGGAAAGAAAAATAATAAATATTTTATTTCCTCGAATGGTAATCGAACTAACGACCGCTGCACCACCACTAGTTTCATACCTCGTAACAGTTACTATTACATTACATTTCCCTAACAAGAAAATATCGGGTTTCCATCATTACACGAACTCCTAGTATTACATAATCTACGACCGCGGAACAAGCACGAGTACTCGTAGAGCAGTCAGTGACGCAACGACCAATTGAGCGTTACTTTCCAAGTCACCGTTAAAGTGGTTCTTTTATATTATTATACTGATTACCCATAAATAATAGGCTTGGGACATGCATTCGATTGTAGTTTAGATTGTTATATATATTATATATGTAGGTAAAATTGGAAGGATGAAACTTATTTTTTTTAATACTTAATAGTAATGTTGATTGTTGTTCATTTTTTTTACCAAAACTTTATGTAGCCGTAGATATTCAGGAAATCTGTAGGAACTGGAGTGATTTTTTTATCTTCACGCTGCCAGGGACGCAGACTTCTCAGGATAGGCAGATGGAAACCTAGTGTCAAGACTCCGTTCCCATATACACACTTCCGTTCTCTTCTTTGCGCCGGATTCTGGAGATTAACATTGCGCTTTGTCTCGACACCAGAGCGCAGAAATGAGAATATTAAATATTCCATTTCCTCTAATGGGAATCAAGCCCCCGACCTGTTCCGCTTGCAATCACACGCTTCTGCCCCTGCTCCACGCCCCATGAGTGGCATAACACAAAATGACATAGAATAGAAATAAATCTATAGTACCCAATCTTTAGTATACAACCTTTAGTATGCCACCTAAACTAAAATGACCAACCAATAATCTTTTCTTTAATTCTTTACAGCTAATCATCAAAATGTGTAAAGTCCTTACATTTATACGGATTTTTATGGACAATGTAATAGACTTCATCTTCGGACTATTCTGGGGATGCAGCAAAGCTGTCATTCCAGATGTTGAGAAAAAACATTCATTTCTTACAGAAAGCGCTACAAGTATGGCGAGGAAAATTAAACAAAAGGAATTGAAATCTGAAGACTTAGTACAAGCGATGATTGACAGAATTAAACAGGTTTAAAAAATTTTTTTTTTTTAATATATTATTAAATTATAAATAATAATATAAAGACTCTCGAATAAATTAGTTTTTTATACATCCAGCATCCAGAGACCTTATCCATTCAACACGCAATGCATCCAGAATTCGGCGGTAAGTGGAGAGTAGAGAGTCTTAACACTAGCCTCCATCTGGTGCATGCGGGATAGAACGTCAAAAAAGCTTTTTAGGCAGAATTACTTTCAGCTCTGTTTTGAAAACTTACAAAAGTTAATTTAAATAAGATTTTATTATTTGGAATTTTATTTCACGTATTTTTAGGTCAACCCGTGTTTAAATGCTATTACTGCAGATCGGTTTGAAGAGGCTTTAAAGGAGGCAAGAGAAATCGACCGACAGCTGGCGTCAGGAGCCTCCGATGAACTTTTGAAGAAGCCATTTTTGGGTAAACTTAAAAAGTTATAAATAGACAATAGTGGATATTAAAATACTTTTTATGCTAAGATTTTGTAATCATGTGTAAATTTTAAGCCGCTGTTTTGCTTATGTACGCACTTTTCTAATAAAATATATAACAGCAATGCTTTTTGCAGGAGTTCCTTTTACTACAAAAGAGAGTCAGGCAATAAAAGGAATGCCGTTGACGATGGGCTTATGGTGTCGCCGCAACGAGAGGGCAACAGAGAACAGTGAGGGAGTGGAGTTGCTGAGGAACGCTGGAGCCATTGCCATTGCTTGCAGCAACCTTCCCGAGTTACTCATCTGGTAAATATTTATAGTAGAGGCCGCCGTGGCGCCGGGGGACAAGGGCGTGAATATAACGCGACGGTTGTGGGTTCGATCCCCTCTAGAGGAAATTAATGATCATTTTGCACCAAAGATGTATTGTGTTTTTTTTTGTCTAGAAGACGGAATTGTAATCTCATTTACAGTGTTATTTTAAAAATAGGACTTTGAAATCTTTTTGTTCTAATATTGATCAGAAACAATATTCCAGGCAGGAGACCCGCAACCCCGTATACGGCATGACCAACAACCCACACCACACGGGCAGGTCGCCGGGCGGGTCCAGCGGGGCGGAGGCCGCTCTCGTCGCGAGCGCAGCCAGCGCTATTAGCTTGTGTAATACATACTACATATTAATTTTTTATTTTAATCGCTATACGCGCATACGCGCCGTCGACACGCAATGCTTCCAGATTTGCTTTCCACGTTTCTCATTTGATTTTTATTACTACTTTACAGGTTCCGACGTAGGTGGTTCTACTCGTATGCCAGCGTTTTATTGTGGGATGTTTGGGCACCATCCCACTCCTGGAACCACTAAGACCAAAGGTAAAAGCAGGTTCAAATAGTTATACTATGTTAAATTAGCTAGCAGGCTGAAGAAGAGTAGTAAAATACTTTGCAATTTAATATTGAACTGTCTTTGGAAGGTATTACGCTCTTTTATATTCTTTTCAGGTTCGTTTTACAGAAATGGTGAAGAAGACAGCATGTTCTCTCTTGGTTTTATATCCAGACACGTGGAAGACTTAGGTCCTTTGACGAGTATCATCACAGGAGATAAGGCTAGTCTACTAAAGTTGGACAGACAAATCGATATGAAGGTAGGTACAGTATATAATAAAAAATCATACTTATTGTTAAACATTATAAAAAAAAAAACTAGTTTTATTTTTGGTATATAACAAAATAATAAACACAATTATGGTTCATTAAATAAATTTAAAATCAATACATAATTTAAGAATCACATTGTCCCTTGAGTGGATTCGATTCCCACTCGAAGAAATGAAATATTTAATATATTATTTTTTCGCTGGTATTGAGACAAAGCAGGGCGTTGAGTTCCGCCAATCAACACGCAACGCCTCCGGAACTCGGCGAAAATAAAGTTTCTTAACACTGGGTAGCACTAGGTTTCTTCTGCATACCCTAAAGAATGGGTGACACAGCGTGAATCTATATTATTAATATTAATTATTCTTGATATATCTCTTCCGTAGGAAATTAAATTTTACTATTTGGAAAGCGCGAACGACGTCAGACTCAGTCCTTTACGACAAGAAATGAAAGACGCCATGCAAAGGTATGCATAGTTAATTAGCTGATCGCGTATAATATGACCAGATATAGACTATACTATAAAGCAATAAGCTAAGAGCGACGTGTCAAGATTATAAATTGTGTTAATTAAATAGTAAAACACCATGTGTACTTAGCGGGAAAACTCGTTGAGAAAATGTAGTAAGTAGATATATTTTGTTAGCTTCACGCTGTATCCCGCTCATAACAGGGTTGTCACGGGATACAGGATAAGGCAAAAAAATATTTTCTTCGCATTTCAATTTTGATGTCGAAGCAAAGTGCGACGTTGTGTTTCGCCACTCAACATGCAATGTCTCCAGAATTCGGCGAAAAATGGCGAACGGAGTGTCACTACACTTCACTAGGTCCTCTCTGCCTACCCTGCTGTATACCTGATACAGCGTGAAGCTGATTTTAAAAAAAAGTAATACTAAAATAATATTACATAATATTAAAACATCCCGTTCCCATTACGACACTTCCGTTCTCCACCCTCCATCGGATTTTCGAGGCTTTGCATGTCGAGAGGCTCTCTCTTGGTACTCTCCACAGAATATTACAGTTATCGTGTTTTATAATAATTATGATTAGTACGTGCAGTCAAGCGTGTTGCGTCACGGCGCGGAATCGCGACATAGACGTTAAATATACATTAGGCAAAGATATATTTCGTATAATAAAAGAAGAAGAAGAGAATAAGCGATTTAAATAAAACATATCCTCTTATTTACATTAACTTCCATAATTAAGAAAGTATTTTTTTAACTCGGCGTTGTATTCCGCCACTCAACTCGCAACGCCTCGAAAAATTCGGCAGAAAGTGGGAAACGGATAGTCTTAATACTAGATTCCCTCTACCTACCCCGATGTACGCGGGATACAGCGTGAACTTGATTTCACTTTACTTCATTTGTGTTTGTTCATTAAAAAATAATATATAGATATGCCTCAAATAGTAGCTCGCAGTCTAGAATTTATCAGAATCAATAATCCTAACGTTGCTTATTTATTTTTCCAACAGTTATCGCTTTACTATTAAGAATAAGCTGATAACCATTTTTTTTCATTCAGTGTCATACAAAAAATCAGTGGACAGTTCAACGTCACCCCACAGCCTTACTACCACAAGGGTTTGGACCACATATACCAGTTGTGGAGCTACTGGATGACCAAGGAACCTGGTGTTTATTCCAAAATGATCAACAACGATGAATGCGACACAAACGGATTTTTAGAGCTAGTGAAAAAGGTATTCCTAATAAATTTATGATCACTTAATGAAGCCGCAAAACCAGAACGTTTGAACACCGTCCTACGCTTGTGGGCATGGGCCCACAACCGTCGCATTTGTACACACACTCCAATTATATTTTTACTATTTACAGATATTCTGTCTCAGTAAACATTGTTTGTTTTGTATCCTGAGGGTAATAGAGGAACAAGTATTTGGAACCCCTCAAGCAGAATGGGCTGAAGATCTAACCAAAGATTTGAAAAATGATTTGTTTGTAAGTATTAAACATTTTAAAATAGAATATATATACGAGTATTTTTAACCATGGCATTAAAATTGCAAATTCATACAAAATTTCTGTTTTCCTCAGTCAAAGTTGGGTGATGATGGGGTGTTGCTGTTGCCGAGCGCGCCGCACGCCGCGCCCTACCACTACTCGTGCCTGCTGCGACCCTACAACATCGCCTACTTCATGCTGGTCAACCTCCTCAAAGTACCAGCGACACAGGTCACTCTCACAAAAGATACATGAGACAAAACATTACATATATAACATTAGTGAAGCAGGGTAGATAGAGAGAGCCTACGTATTCAGACTGAACTGTAAAGGCATTACGTGTTGAGTGGCGAAATGAAAATATTAAATATTTCATTTCGTCGAGTAGGAATCGTAGTAGGAACCTGTGGTTTTTACAGTCTCTATTTATTCCGAATAACATAGAATTTATTATAACAGGTACCTCTCGGCAAGGACCAGCAAGACCTCCCAATCGGTATCCAGGTGTCGGCGGCGCCACACAACGACGCGCTCTGCTTAGAGGTCGCCAAGTATCTAGAAAAAGAGTTCGGCGGTGCTGTACTTGCTTGTAAAGTTCAGAACTAGAAAAAACTGGAACAAAAAACGGAAATTACCATATAAATATTTTTTTATACATGTTTTACTAAATAGCTCGTTTTCAGCTTAAGGAACAACGTCAATGAGTATTTTGCTTTCGAACTGTTGAAAGATAAGCTTAATATGTTACCTTAAATGATTGTGATTTTTTAAATTTTATACTAAATAAAACTTAATTGTTTTTCGTTTACTTTCACTTTTCCAAAAATCCTTTGTCTCATTTTAGGGTTTGGTGTCTCACAATAGAAAAAGAAACTTACATTTACTATATGAATTCTCTTATTCTAAAACACACTTTGTTGTCCGTCCGTCTGTTCATCAAATATTATCGGCTAGAACCTCGTTTAAGTTTAACTTAAACGAGAATTACAATTATAAAATTAAAGAGACAGTAAAATTGTGTAATATTTGTCAGTTACACTAAAAAATAATTGAATTGAATTCTTGATATATGGCGTTTCGAGCTTGCCAGTTGAGCACAATTCATTTCGCCAATGTCACGTTGTGATCACGTTAGAAAACTAATAAATAATCTGTGACTTATGCTTACCAATAACAATGACAGCTTCAAGCTGTCATCATCAACAGCCCTCAATTGTCATTTTAGTTAATTGTCATTGTCATTATCATTTGTCTTCTAACTTTTCCAAACTTTAGATGTGAAGTGAAGGTAGAAAATATTATTATTATAAATCAAAATATTACAAAAGCCTTAAAAGGGGAATCATTATTTTTTATTATATAAGTAAATATCTAATGTATTGAATAATAATAAGAAATGGCTATAAAGAATGTTCAAAGTTCTCGTAAAACAGACAAGGCTGAGGTAAGCAATTTTTGTATTTCAAATTTGGATGTTAGTTATTTTATTTAGATTAATTCCGATGATTATTTTGTTTTTGTTTTAAAGTAATGAATAACATTTTACGACGCGATACCTTATTTTTAGCGCCGCAAATCTAAAACAAATAAAATCTGTAAAGGAGTTGTGGTAAATATTTTAAAAAGTATATACTTTTTGCTACGACTTTACATTGATAAGTTCGTAGACTATCTTTTTTCTTTATATTGGAATGAGCACCGCAAACCTGTCCCTGATTTGGAAGATAAACATTATAATTTGATGTTAAGTGCTGTGTCTCTAGCAGAGAAAATAAGAAAGAAGGAGCTTAAATCAGAAGACCTAGTTACAGCTTGTATTGAAAGAATTAAGCAGGTAATAACACACAGCATGTATATTTTTTTATTAAAAAAATAAAGTAACATATTGAACAAGTTTTGCTATCTATGTAATATATTTTATATTTTTTACAAACTATTATTAATATATTTTTGTTATATCTATACAAAATCTTAATTGGAGTCATGTTCCATAATGTAATCTATTATAACAAACAGGTCAATCCAATTTTAAATGCAGTAACTGATGAAAGATATGAAGAGGCACTCAAAGAGGCCAAAGAAGTAGATGATATGATAAAAAATGGACTATCTGAAGAAGAGTTTAAACAAAAACCATTCTTGGGCAAGTCTTAAGTTATTTATCGTTTCACTATTAAGTACTGCATATAAATATTATCTATATCTACTAATTCTTATAAAGCTAAAGTGCTTAATGGGTTGAATACTAAACTCATGAACAATGGTTTTGAAAAAAAAATAACATGTGAATTTTGCAAGAAAAAGTTGACATTGTTATATTTTTGCTAATTCCAATAATTTTTACTACAATTATATAATCAGTGGGACTAATGTAGATTAACTTAATGTATGTAGTCCACCACCAGATCATAAAAAAAATATTATATTTAGAGACTGCACATATGGCGCTGTTTTTGATACTTTCACTCCTTATGACTCATATTTGAATATATTTTACTTAAACCACAATGAAAATATGGAGCTGCAAGGGAAATGTATTGTTTACTCCTGCTGTATACAACATACAGCCTGGAACTAAAATAATAATTTAATTTTTATTTTATTATTATACAGGTGTCCCATTCACTGCAAAAGAAAGTCATGCAGTAAAGGGTATGTTACACACTCTCGGTGTGAAATCGCGGAGCAATGAACGCGCCGAAGACGACGCGGAGTGTGTGCGCCTCCTGCGCGCCGCCGGGGCCATACCCCTGGCTGTTACTAACGTACCTGAGATTAATAAATGGTAAGATTCTGTAAATATTTTAGGACTTTCCGTAAAAGATTTTGTAATAAATTTAAAAAATAATAAAAATAGAAACATTTAAGCTATACTGGTAAACAAAGCTATTGGAATTGAAATATAATATTCAGAACTAAAAGAGTGGGTTTTTGTGACACAGTTGCACCACATGTTATTAGTGAATGTGGTAGTTGTTTATTCAGTTCCCACTGTGGGAAATTATGTATTTTTAGTTATTTGCTGTGGTAACAACATAAAGCGTAGCTCTAATATAAAATAACAAGTGGACAACAGGGCTTCTTTATCATTATTACTAAAATACTAATAATTAATATACTTAAACTACTCAATTATATATAAATATCTTAGGTACTCATATAAGTTAGAGTCTAGTGTTCTTGATGAGCTAACAAAGCACTTGGACACTTGACATCATTTTTACTATCTATGTTAATGTGTATTATAATGTTTTAAACGTAAACTTAAATTTTAAGTAAGTTATAATACTAATTATGTAAAATTTTATTTACATATTAATTAAGCATGTAATTTTACCATTTTAATGTTCTTACTATCTTCGTTGTTTTTGTGTTATTAGAAAAAATATAATAATAAATTGTGGTGTCAAGGACAGTCGTGACGCAGGGACATAAAAGTGACTGTAGACGTGACAGGTTGTGGGTTTGATTCCCACTTGAAGAATATATAGTATTAAAAGGCAGCGTTGAGTTCCGCCTCAACACGCAAAGCTTCTAGAATTCGACGGAAAATGAGGAAAGGAGTGTCTAGACACTAGGTTCCCGTTGCCTAGCCTGCTGAGTGCAAGATAAAGCGTGATGCTAAAAAGATATGACAAAATACAAATAAATATTTTTCTTGATTAGTGTCTCTAAAATTCGTATGAAAAATTTTTTCGATTTGAACCCGAATTTATTTGACCAAATAAGTCAAGATAATCTCGACTTATTTAATATACTGAGGCTAGTACTGTTCATATGAACTTATATCGGTATGCAAAGTTCAGAATTACCAATGTAAAACCGCTTTTATTGCCGCGATCGTGTCATTACACCTCGCGGAATGAGCAATACCATATATATATATGTATAAAATAGCGGTTTTCGATACTTACTTTCAAAAACTGCAAGTATTTATTTAGTTCATATTCAAGGTTATTTTATGTGAAACTTAAAATAAAATTATAATTGATCGACTGTTTGAAGATATATTCTTGATATATAAATTAATTGAAATACAAAACAACTTTGTTGCTTCGTATGCGATGCAACGTGTGAAAGGAAAAGATTAGTCATCAATTATTTGCATAGATATATCATAAAGTACATAAGAAAAATATTATAAACACGCATAGTATATGTGAATTCCAGTGGAAGGAGTAACATAGTCTTCGCACTTATAATAAAATCGTAACGGATCGGTGTCTATACATACATGCAAGATATAAAAGAAAAAATATTATTAGTAGCTTTTAATAACGTAATAGATTCTAAAACAATTATTTAATTTTTTTTTTGTTTGTATCACATTGTTCATAACACTAGGTTCCATCTGTCTACCACTACTTCCATCTATTATACTACGTTCATCTATTATACGCGGGATACAGCCTCAGCGTGAAGGCTTTCCGAAGTAACTCTGATACGAGTTGATCTTTGCGATCGAATACATTTACTACACAGTTATCATTTTATTACACTATTACTATATTAATGTTTATTTTACGATTCATTTCATATGCATTAATTTATGTTTTACATTTAATATAAGTAGATTGAGTTGACCTTGTTCTGTGGTTATTGTTTATTGTAAAACAATAAAATAATTATAGGTTATTATTATTATTTTAACAGTAACAGATTTTGTTGTATTTTATTTGATGTGGTTGACTTTTACGCCTTTTCTCTGCTGAACTCTCAAATTCTACAAATTACGTCCAAAGTGTGAAACTCAACGCCGCAATTATCTACACTATTTTTTTTATATATCTACTCTAATTCTATTACAGTTCCTAACTAACCTGAAAATATAAACAAAACTTGACTGCATAGAACTGAAAAGAAAAACAAGCCCAATAGTTCATTAAGATTCAGAACAACAGTCGGAACCCATTTAAATTTTACAGGGATCAAACAATTATGGGTCCCGACTATTAATTCTAATTAAAAGAGCAACTGTTGAGTTTCTTGCCGGCTCTTCTCAGCAGAACTGCCTTCCGAACCGGTGGTAGCTTTATGTTCATTTGAAGATTCAAAAGTATTTGTAAAAGTCTATTGGAATAAAGAATATTTTGAGGTATATTGATTGACGTAAGAATTGACAAAGTAGGCCAATGCGGTTCTCTCTACATAGGAATAGGTACATACTCATAAGCACATCCCTCCTTTATATTGCGCTGTCGGGTAAAAAAGTTTTTGTCCTGATTATAAATTGCAGGCAAGAGACCCGCAATATGTTGTTCGGTCAGACCAACAACCCGTACCACACGGGGCACATGGTGGGCGGCTCCAGCGGCGGCGAGGCGGCGTTGTGCGCCGCGCTAGCCACGCCTATATCGCTTTGTAAGTTATACACATGTTAATTTAGATAAATTGTAAGAGAAAATAGTAATTATTTTTATATCCTGCTATTTTGGCAATTAAAATTATTTATTTCAAATGAAACTACAAACAATTTGATAGGTAATTAAGATTCAAATAAATCCATCAACAATATTAACACTTATGTTTGTTCATCAAGTTTGCACTGCATAAGCAATTTTTTCTGACATTACAGAAATTACATTTATTTGTTTGTTGTATGTATAAATGTATTTTTTTATACTATATGTAACTAGGTTCAGACATAGGCGGGTCGACGCGGATGCCTGCATTCTTCTGCGGTCTATTCGGGTACAATCCCACAGCGGGGCACACCAGCCTTAAAGGTATTAATTATCTGTATAAAAACTTTTTTCAATTCTTTAATAGTATTTTAAATTGCTTATAATATTAAAATACTAAATATT
>DWNA01001892.1:0-13141 GCA_018249835.1 Heliconius besckei
ACCAGAGCGAAGAAATGGAAATGCCAGGGTAGGCAGAGTAGGAACCTCCTGTTTAGACACTCCGTTCCCCACTTTAGACTGATTTCTGGAGGCACGTTGAATTGTTCAGTTTGTTCTTAATGAAGGCATTGAAACATGATGATGAATCACAATTTACAAAATGTGTAATAACAATATTAGTCATAGAGGACTAATATTACTATATGAGCCTGCTATTCCATATTAAGAATAGAAAAATATTTTTTTAGTAATATTTAGTTCATTCATCATTCATGCAAACAATCTTTGGGTGGCAGTAAAAAGATCTGCAACCCAATGGGCCAGACACCCGGCATGGTCAGCATGGTGAATTGTGGAATATTAAGTAGTTTCCTGTATTTATCCATTATACACAATATTGTTTCTTTATTGGTATAAATAAAATTATTAAGAAGTCATTTTAGATAAGGTGAAAAGTTTTTATTTACTTATTTTTAATAATTTTAAAGCTTTAAATTTCACATACAAGAAAAACCAAAAAAAATTGTTTAGATGTTAAGTTTTAGCTAATATTTTTAACTACAGTCTGTGGTTTGCCATCTTAATATGCTTAATATACGCACTATTACTATACTTAAATATAAATCAATGTAATATTTAAATAAAATTAAAAGATGTCCACATCAACTAATCGAAAAAAAAACAGTATTACCTCCATTCAAGCATGAGCATTTTCATATAGAATAGACTAAGACCTTTGTTTAAATGGTTTTGACTATTACAAACCATTTTACACCATAATAGAACGAAACAAAGTAATAGCATTAAATATGTGTTTGTGAGTATGAATATGTTTATGTTATTAAAATAACATAATTTTTAATGCAACATACCTTATGATTAAACTATTAACTTCAACTATTGTTTATATTATATCTTTATTTGGCCTTCATTTATACAAAGGGAATAAATGAAAAATACAAATAATGTCTACATTTTAACTCATTATATTGTTGTTGCACGGATTATATTGTTAAAAAGAACATAGTGCTTAATCATGTAAGATTAAAGTAGGAGAATTTTGTATATATATATTTAAATAGTCTACATTTAATTTTAACCATTGCATAATCTGCATCACACACCCATTGAAATGTTTTACATAGAGGATAAAACTAACATATTATATGAAATCATTACATATTGGAGAGTTAACTTACTGTTATTTTATTATCCTTCTTCAATGTCTTAAATAAAAAAAAAATATACTATTTTCATTTTGCTTATTCAATTTAATTTAACAAATGTATAACGTTTATAATTGAATGTGGTAGAAAATAGTTAACTACGTTAAATACGATAATGTAAGTACTTACTACGTAAAAGTCGATACATAACAAATCTTTATAATATCATATTATAACAAAGCAACAGCGTCATTAAGATTCTTTGCTAAGCTCAAAACAAAAATCAGAACAAGTCGATAAGAATAAATTAATTTCAAGGTTTACTAATGATGCATTGTTACTAAGTTCTTTAAATAAATATGCACTATATTTTATGACAAAATACTCAAAATCCGTCGACTTACCTTGAAAGTCTAATATATATCTGGAACGTTTACAGTCGCTGCACTATACAACAAAGTCAACTTGATAAACACACATTGGTAGATAAAGAAAATGCGACGTAATAAAATACTACAAACGTATTGTCGTGATGTTTGACAAATCCTGAATCGATTATTTTCTCAATACTAATAAAATTTCCAAAAAGCAATTGTAACACATCAATCTATAAAATAACACACTTGGCAAATGATTGTCACTATTTAATTTTGGCCCATAATGATTTTCACTGATTTTCAAACACTCAAGAGCAAAAACAGCTGGCCGATACCAAAGCGTGTTTTTTTTTTACAAATTTTAACACAGACAAAAGTCGCGTTCACCCATCCATTTTATATTGTCATTCAATAAATCGGTAATTGTGATACCGGTTTTCAATAGAAAATTACGATTTTTAATTTATGAATATTATTAATATATAATAATATATATTTATATTTCAACGTTAATATATAACTTACATTAAAAATAAATAATACATTTTTCATTAAATCAATTATTTTTATTAATTTTTAAAGAACATCTTATAGCATAAATTCTTCGAATATAATTATGTTACAGTGTATAAAAAATATAATTGCTATTTGTTTACAAAAAATACTATAAACGATTTATAAAAAATTACTGAAGTCCTTGTTCATGTAATTTTTTTCACCACTGTCATTTTTAATTCCACATAAAAAGTCTTCATCATTTGACAAGCAAAGATTTTTTAAGATATCAGATGGTGATGGAATATTTTTGTCATTAATTGGCACGGAATCAATCAGCTCATCTAAATTAGATTTGTAAAGATCAATATTCTTCTCATTTGCTAAATTGTTATTAGCTAATTCTAATGGATAATTGTGACATAATACATTATCTTCATTAAAAGCTTCAGAAATTATCGTAAAGTTTTCGGATTCCATATCTTCTAAAGATAATTGGGCTCCTGTTTTTACTAATTCAACATTTACTTCCGATACTTCAGGATAGTTAGTTTGTTCCAATACAATATTATTAGAATCTAATATGCTAATATTTGTATTTAAATCACAGTCTTTTTTCTTCTTAAGTTTTTCAACAAGTTCACCCATTTTCCTTATTACAGTACCAGGTGGTTGAGCTTGACATTTATGAGTCCTTTGAGATACCTAAAAAAATTAACATTGCAATATTTTATGTATACCTAAAAAATAATAAAAAATAACTATATTTTCAACCCTCACTTTATATCTGAAGCTCTTTTCACAAGCAGTACACTTATAAGGCATTGCACCGGTATGGATACGCCTATGAACTAAATATGAGACTCGTTGTCGAAAACATTTACCTGAAATTTTTTGTGTATTAAGCAATAGAAAATAGTGTTAATGTAAAATATTGTAAAGTGATAAATTATTGCAATACAAAATCTTTAAAAAAGATATATTATTTCATAGTTTTTTAACTCACCACAAGTTTCACAAGCAAACGGTTTTTCACCGGTGTGAATACGTTGGTGGTTATGGAGGGTTGAAAGTTCTTTAAATGACCTTCCGCAAAAGGTACACGTGTGTGGTTTATCATCATTGTGATACAAAAGATGTTTATGGTACGACTGTTGAAATGTAAAGGTTTTGCTGCATTGGCTACACGCGTACGGTGTCTCACCTGTAAATATATCAAATGATATACTTCTATGAATATAAAATTTCTTACTTTTCAAAAACTATAATTAACATTAAAGTGAACTGAATAACCTTATGTATTTCTTTTAGTATTCGTATTAGAAAATGGAAAATACAATAAGATTTTGTTAGTATAAATTACCTCTTAAATTTATTTTAACCTGTATGTAGTCGCTTGTGTTTCTTGAGGAAATATTTGGTGGTAAAACATTTGTGACATACATCACACTGCCACTGTTTACAATCGTTTCTCTCAATTTCAACTGGCTTATTTTCTAAGGCAATAAATTCATTTTTTTCATTACAGTTTTCTTTTATATTTTGTTCTTCATTATTGTTAGAGTTAAATCCATAATGTGCAACTCTTAAGTGAACCATTAAAGATCCTCGCATCTTAAAACTTTTAGTGCATATATGACAATTGTAACGTGTAAATTGATGATGGACATTATCCTGAATATTATGAATCAGACATTTATGCATTTTTAATATGTTAGAGTCAACAAAATGTAAGCCACAAATGTTACATTTATTATTATTTGACTGCAACAAAGGTGTTTCAGTTTTAACAGTCGGCATATAGAGTGAGTTATGATTATGAACACCGTTTCCATCAGCGTTTGAACGTATGTCTACAACAGGCATTGTGTTTATGGCTATAACTGGCAACTTGGGATATATTTTTACAAACTTTACTTGTGTATTCCCTGTTGATACAGTTGTTTTATTTTTGGACACAGGTTTCTTCTTTTTGTTCTGTTCTGTAACTGTATTTTTGGCTTTCTGTAATGATGTGATCTTCATTTCTAAATCTTCTTTAGGTGGTATTACCTTTACATGGCTAAATAAGTGAATAGTGAGCTTATCCAAGCCCAGAACTTCGACTTGACAAACTGGGCAAGCAATTGTATTTGTCGATACGCAAATTAACCTATCTTTAAGGGCCTCAGCAGTATCGAATATTCCCGTATGTGAACACACAGGACACGGTAACGATGCAGCATCAGCACTCATTCTAGTGAATTATATTAATCCTTAAAATATCTGATATCCGCAAAGTGTTGCAACGTTCGCGTGAAACTACACTGCCTGAGTTATTTTTGGAAGATTACGCGCTTATTCTTTTGGCGGCATTTCAAGAAAATTTTCATCGTAAAGTTTAAGTTTACTTTAAACATGATCGAGATAAAAAAGGACTCATGTTAAAGTCGAAACTTATATGTATTTTTCGTAATAGTCATTTATATATTTTTAATAGTTATTTATGTATTTATTTAAATTTGCTTGTTAAAATGCAATTATTATTAAAATTAAAATTGCAAATGCAATTACACAGTACTCAAGCTAAATATATTTTACTTGTAATATTATCAAAGATGAGTTTTTGCTTTCAATAGTGAAAAATATTGTATAATGTTTAACTTACTGTTATAATTTAATAAAAATGATTACGATTACGATTAGAGTTGTAAATATAACAACTACATTTTTTAAATATTTTAATTTATATATCCATTATTTTTTTTATATAAATCTAATTTCTATATTAACATAAGAAAATGCTTACCTGAATCTGTTTAAAAAATAAAACAACTTTTTAATTTATTTCTTTTATAGTTGAAAAACAACACAATAATTTTAAAATGTATGAAAGCTCTTTTAAAGGAGAAAATAATTATAACTAAAATTAAATAAAAAAATAATAATAATATATTGTATAGGAAAGAAAATATTCTCAATCAGCTTCATCTTCACGTTGTACCTATCCCGCACACAGCAGGGTAGGCAGAGGGAACCTAGTGTTAAGACACTCCGTTCCACACTTTTTTCCCAAATTCTAGAGGTATTGCGTGTTGAATGGCGGAACGTAACGCCGTGCTTTGCCTCGACATCACAATTTTTTTTCCAGCTTCAGGCTGTATCCCGCGTATAGCGGGGTAGACGAAGGTAGCCTAGTTTTAAGAATTCTGGAGCTGCTGATGTTTTATTGCGTGTTGAGTGGCGGAACTCAATGCTGCATCGCCAAAACATATAATCAATATAATTGTTTCCCAAAGTATGATTAAATATGAGTGATTTCTCAAATTTCGTTGAATAATAATATATTTAATCGAGGTCAGTCGTGCCGAAGGAGCACAAGCATGCTAAGCATGTAAGCGCAACAGGTTGTGGGTTCGATTCCCCTCGAGGAAATTAAATATTTAATATTTTCAATTCCTCGCTCTGGTAAAGAGGCAAATTGCAGCGTAGAGTTCCGCCACTCAACACGCAATACCTCCAGAATTTGGGGGAAAGGAAGTATCTTAACACTCGGTCCCCAGGTTTCCCTTGTCTACCCTGCAAACTCTGTGCGGGATACAGTATAAAGCTAAAAAAAACAGATATTTGTATTTTTATCACTATATAAGAAATTTATACTACACTTCTACGCTATGCTTGCAAGGTTTAAAAATGATTTTATATAAAGCTTGTCGCCGCCAGCAGCATTGATGATTATACATACTACTACTACTTACTAGAATTCCCAAATTGATAAACTAATATAATACTTAATAAGACTAATATTTGTACTTGAATTAGAAATCACTTCAAACCAGTTTATGATGCATGAAATAAAAATAGTTCTTTTCTCTTTAATTATATAAAAAAATATATATTCTGACTCTTATTCAGACTTGCATAATAACACCGTATTTAAATAATAATTATAATAAATAGGTAAAAACCGAAATTAATCATACAAATTTTGTGATTGAACAGCACTACTTCAAAATTAAGTCTTGTTAGTCTGTTGTTTCATCATTTCATGTTTGTTTTGAATTTTTCAAAATAGGCGCTTTAGTTCCCTATAACATTTGAGATTTTGTTCTTCGATATAACATTTTTTGGTTATCGCTTAGTTACATATCAATCATTAGTTTTATATTATTTTTTGATCTAAGTCAAAGGTTAAAAATAAAAAAGACTCACTAGTAGCTGCTTAGAAATATTTGTCTACAATGAGTGAGAATAATGAGAAGGTGCCACGATATATGGCTCAATTATTAGAAGAACTTGGTTGGGGCCAGGGAACTAGAATCCCGTTAGCAAATCCTGATAACCAAAATTTTGAAACTATTCTCATTGACAGGTAAAATTAATACGATATCTTATTTAAATAAATAAATATAAATTACACTTATATTCTGTTAAACCTCACATAAACTTAAAACATTTTAGACAAAATGAAATACAGCGCTTGAAGGAAGCTCTCATTTTACAAAACCAAAAGCGCGATGATCTTAACAAATATAAGAATTTTGTCCAAACAGAATATCAAGAGAACACTGTAAGCTATGAGATATATATGTAAAATACATTTCATTAAATATAGAAAACAATTAAAATTGTATGCATATATTTTCTAGCGTTTACTATTTGCCCATAAACAACAATTAGAACAAGAAGTTAAACTTCAACAATTATCCTTCAATGAATCTGAGAGATTGGAGAGAGATGTATTTGATTGTAACAAACAGAACAATTTAATATCTTCTCGTATAGAAAAAGTTCAGAGTAAGTTTTAAATAACTGCATCACTTATCTCTCATAATTATACCATATTATGTTGTACATGATAGAAAACAGAAATTCTAAATTCTAATTATTAAGAAATTCGTAAAGCATCATAATGTTTCAGATAACATTGCTAAATTATTGAAAAAGGCTGATACACTGAAGAGTGAGGTTTGTGGGGAGCGTGGGGCCCTGCAAGAATGGAGAGCTGCTCTTGAGAGAAGTGCAGGCGACATAACAGCCATTGAACAGTTTACTAAACTAGATCATTCTAAAGCCAAAGTTTGTTTGTTTTTGTTTCACTTGAAATATTTTTTTCTCTCATTACCTAAATATCCATTTTCTAAACATTTTGGTAAAGAGAACTTAGTGTCAAGACACTCCATTTTCTGCTTCCTGTCAGAATCCAAGACAAGACTTTTTGAGTGATGATTCTCAATGCATATTACATATGTCTTATCAAAGCAGAGGAATAAAAAATATCATATCTGGAGTGGGGAATAAATCCTCAATGATTTTATTTTCTTGTCCATATGTCAATAATAATTCAGTTTTCAATTTAGCTTAGATCAATAAATATATTTATGTATACATATATGTAATATTATATTAATAAATAAAAAGACTAATTGTAGCTGATATTCCTAGACATCACATTAGTTTCAATCATTTCTAAATTTAATGTAAAGATAAAGATAACATTTTCTTATAACTGGTATAAATTATATATTATGTCAATAGTAGCCAACAGTATGCAACACATTTGCTAAAAGTAAAGAACTGATTGTAAATAAATCACAAAAAAATGTCAATAGTGATATCATTAATATTAATGATAAGAATACAAAATAATAGTAACTTTATTTTTAATAAGCCTTACTTTATTAAAAAAAACTTTTCTTAATTAAATTGTGTGAAATATAACTTAACTATTTTAACAGGGTCTAGAAACAAAAAGGCAGAAATTAAAACTGGAACATGATCAAATGTTAGAGAGGCTTAATCAATTGGTTTCCAATCTTAGTGCTGAAGAGAGAGCCTGCGAAAGAATATCTGTACAGGTAAGACACATATAATTATGTATATATTTGATATGCAATAAAAATTTAACTTAAAATATAATATAAATATAATATGTTTAAATATTATTTAATTTATTCAGGTTATGGAAGGAATGGAGCAGCGGAAACAAATGATGATTATGTGGACAAGTGCTGTAGAAAATTTAAGGCAGCGCGACACTGATATTCGTAATATCAGAGAGGTGCTTTAAACCTTTTTTTTCACTGCTGAGTATGATGTTAATAGAATAGAAAGATGTTAAAAGCATATGGACCCCTAGAGGGCCTGTATGAAAAGGTTATTGACAGTGGACGAGGCAAGCGAGATCGTTTGGCGGAATCGAGAGCGTGAAGCAAAAAATTATATACCCCAAACAAAAGTGTACATTTTTACTATAACTTTTTTTTTAGCTTAACGCTGTATCCCGCATGGAGTAGGGTAGGTAGAGGGAACCTAGTGTTTAGACTCTGTTTCCCACTCTTCGCCGAATTTTTGAGGCCTTACGTGTTGGGTGGCGGAACTCAATGCCACGCTTATGTGGCAATGAGTTCCGCGCGCATGACACGCGACTGTGTCATGACGGCCTCCAAAAGTTTTTTAAAAATAAAATACAATTTAGGACTATGCAGTACTAGAGAACGAAGCCAACCAGCTGGCGGAACAGTGTCGCGAGCAACAAAGCTTCTGTGAGCAGCAGCGAGGCAACAACGCGGATGCGCAGCGCGAGTCGTTGTTCCTGGCACAGCGTTTAGCGCAGATCCGCCTGGAGCAACAGTGCCTGGGTGAACAGAACGTCAGCTTGGACAGTGAGGTTTGTGCTCTGGAATATGTTTAGGTGGTTGGTTTATTATTATTTGATAAAAGTTAATGGTCTCTCTCAGTGTAAAAGTTTGAATTCTTCAATTGAGAGATGTGATTGTGATTTGGACACTTGGACCAATTTCAAGTTTTTATGTTCTTAGCTTTAGTAGTTGTCGTAGTATGAGGCCATTCTTGACGTGAGAAGCATAAGGGTGAAACTGTAAATGCGACAGGTTGTGGGTTCGATTCCCATTTGAGTAAAGAAAACTCGCTCTGGTAACGAGGTAAAGCGCGGCGTTGTAACAAATCAACACCCAATGCCTCCAGAATTTCTTAATGGGAACGAAGCCAGCGTGCCCATTTGTTCGCGTGCTTCATTGTATTTTTTAACTATTCAATATTATGTACTACCATTGTTGTTTTTTAAAATCTTCATTGTATTTTGTTTATTTGCAAACCTTATATGTTTTATTCTTTATTTTATAACACAGGTTCAAAGCTTACAACGCGAACTGAGCAATATCCGTATTTCATTGGAAAAACTTCATATGGAAAATCGACAGCTACTTGACAATCAGCATAAGAAAGACGATGCACTGGGTTCACTAAATAATAAAGTAAGACCTTACCTACATATTATATGTGTGTTTATGTTAAGACAACATAGTATTGTATTTATTGTAAGTATATGACGTGAAGTATAGTTTAAAAAAATGTAAAAAAATATTCCTTCATAGATTGCGAAATTGTGGCAGAATAGGACAACCTTCATAGGTTGCACTGTAAATGCATGTTTATTGATTCGATTCCAAATAGCGGGAATGAATTATTTACATAACCGTGCTTTGTACGCGATATAGGGAGTGGAATGTAAAGTTGTACCACTTAATTTGCAGTGCCTCCAATTCAGATAGAAAGTTGAGGAGAGAGTGTCTTATCACCATGACTTTTTCGATATTATTAGAAAATATACCATTTGTGTTGTGTAACTTTTATATATATTGCTAATAAGCTTTTAAAATTGTTTTATAATCATAGTTTGTAACAAAAAAATATACTTTTTCATTGATATATGTTTCAGATCAAAGAATTGAAAGAGAAACTATTGGACTCCACTGACAAGTCGAAATGTTCAGAAAAACGAGCCAAGGAGCTGGAAGATATGTTGAATGTAAGATGTTTCTTTTATAGTTTGAACTTTAGTACTTTTTGAAAATAAAAATTCTTAAAAAGACACTCTTGACTAAAGACAAAGCGCTGTAAGTAGCAACACGAATGTCTCTAAGTTGGGCGTAAAGTGAAGACTCTACCCTCCCTCCCATTTTTACGGTTTTAACCGGGACGCTCTTTTTTATATATAATCCGTTTGTTTTTGTGCGTCTAATTGTTAACAAAGCCGTCTGGCATGGCAGCGCGGCGTTGAGTTCCGCTGCTCACAGCACAACGTATCTTAAATTGGGCGAACTTGAAGCTGTTTATCTTATTCATATTATTTTTATTTATCATATTTATTTATTATTGTTTAAGCTGTGTATAATAATTCTAATGCTATCACAAAAAAAACGTTAATATGTAAAATATATTTCAGGAAGAGGAGCGTTGCGCTAACCAGCTGATGTTGAACCAGCAGCGGGCCATGCATTGCTCGTTCGTAGAGCAACAGAAGCTACTGGGTCTGAAAAATGAAGAGAAGCTGTTCCACATGCAGCTTAAATGTACTTTCTTTATTATTTTGTATTTGGTATTGTATTAAGCTAGATATAAATTGTATCTATGCATCTTAATACTAGGTTCTCTCTTCCTACGCTGCAATACTTTCTTTTATATCCTATGAGAAAAAAATAATAAGATTTATTATGTATATAAGGATCCAAATGTAGTTAATCAAATATTAATATTATCATGCTATATTTTGTTTTTATACTACTAAATAAATATTCAATTTACAATTTACTAGCTTTTACCTGCGGCTTCGACCTTGCTATAATATAGCCTTCCTTCAAAAGGCGGCATTGCGTTTTTGCCACCCAACTCGCAATGCCGCCAGAATTCGAAAATAGGGAAAGGAGAAAGTTATGATTATACCCATCAGTGTACAGGATACAATGTGACAATATGGCCTTCTTCGATAAGAAGGTTATGGACATAGACTCTTCAGCTTTATAAAATATTATTATTGACTAAATAGTATAAATTTTATTGATAACATAATTTACATAAATATTATGGTGTAGGTAAAAAAAGTAAACACTTATATGAATTGCAGCATCTAAAGCAAGTATGAGCAAATTGGACACCAAACAAGAGGGACTCGAAAGAAGTCTACAAAATCAAAAGGAATCGTTGTATGCAATTGTATGTAACTATTTGCAGCACATCTGTGAATATGCATTTATTGTACTGTAATCAGCACCAATCCTTCTTTATGTAGATTTTGATAAATAGTACATTTTTGTAAAATACTTGTTATATGTAAATGTAAAATATTATGTTCATTTTCATTTTATGTGATTTGGCAGACAAAGCACGACGAGTAAATGGGATGAGGGCCTCTGCATACTCTCTCTATACAAATAAAAAAATATATATCAAAATAATTGAATGTTACATTTGTACTAATATTTGGCATATTTTTTGTTTTATTTCAGTGCTATCAAGTAGAGACGATTGGAGCTCGTGTCGCTCACATGGAAGGTGCGCAAGCAGAGCGCGAATGTTCCGCGGAGTTAGCTGCAAGAGAAGAAAGGTAAAATGTTATATATTATAAGATTAATTTTCAAATAAATATGTAATATTAATATCAATAATTAATTTATATTCATTATTATTATTATCAGAAGACCCAGATAATTTTATTCCAGCCTAGCTAAACTAGCTAGCTCTTGACACCTTAATTTATATTCAACCGGAATAAAAGTTTGAATTTTTTTTTGCAATTTTACGATCATCTCCTTATAATTAGGTGTCGCGTTTACTGCCCAACTAACAACCACCCATAATCCAAATAGAGAGGTGTAGTATTCATCGCAAGAACCTTATCCGTTCAATGTTTTAACGGTCGATAAATGAAATCACAATATTTTCTAGATTAAAGGACGTGCTCGCGCGCCACGCTGCCCGCGCGGCTCTCCTCGAGCGACACTCCAGCAAGCTGCACGACGACATGCGTTGCCTCACGCGCGACCTCGAGGTGCTCGGCGAAGAACATACTAGATTGGTATACTCTTTCACATTTTCTTTGATACTTCGAAATCTATGCAAATGAGTGATATGACTTTTAAAGAGCAATATCCCGTTAATAATACTTGTCGTTTATTACGCATTCGTTTTTAAACTTTTTTGTTTTTTTAATGCGATAGTGATTTATATGTCAGCATCATATATTCAAAGCTATAATGCTATATCCGGGCACACACATTTTTATAATTAAATTGCACTATTATTTTCCATTTTTTTATTACAATTAGTCTTTTATTTATCAATTGTACCTATAAGCTATTGCATGAACCAACGTCGCGCGATATAAAAATAAATATTCATAAGACTCGATCAATTTACATCCACAGCAAAGTCGTCTAAAATCATCGATGTTGAACGTGGAGGGCGGCGACAAGGAGCTGCGTGCACTGCGCGACGCGTGGCGCCGCTGTCGCGTGGACGAGGCGCTGCTGCGTCTGCGCGTAGCGCACGCGTCCCGCGCGCTCGCCGGCCTCGGTGGAGCCGCGTACACGCTGCGCGAGCAGAGGTTGCATCTTGATGCGGTTGGGTTTTTTTCTTTGTTTTGTGACTTAGTGGTATGTAAAAACTATTGTCAAAGTGAGATACAATGAAAATTTTGTGCTATAATTACTTGTCTTACTAATTTTTCCTACATTTACTTTTCTTTTTTATTTTGTCCCTATTTTTGGTAATATTGTTTTAGTAAAAATTCGTTTTGTACTATAATATTTGGAATTGATATGGAACTCACAACCTTCATGCTTTGTGCTGTACGGACACATGTTAATCAATTATTTTAATCAGTTTAGTTTATATTTTATAAGTTAATAGAATAAGTAATTATTTTTTAAGTGAAACATATATTTTTCTTACGACACATTTTTGTTTCTAAATAACATAAAAATGAGTATACAGATCATATAATTACAAAATCTATTTAATAACAACAATAAGATAACATGAAAAGGACGGATTGTTATTTACCTATATATAATATTGTGCAGTAACTTAAATGAATTAAAACATGACACAGGCGATGAACGAGCGTCTAGTGGAGATCAGCGCTCGGCGCGACATGTTCGGCGTACAGCGCCGCGCGCTGCTGGAGCAGTGCGGCAAGTTGCGCGGTGACATACGCGAGCGCGAGCAGCGCGTGCACCAGCTCGTCAAGAGGTAACCCACCCGCTATGCACCTATGTATGCCTGGTACTTTACAGTATGGTTAACGAGTCGTGGCCGCCCTGA
>DWNA01001893.1:0-13138 GCA_018249835.1 Heliconius besckei
TTCTCTAAGACAAAACGCAGCTTTAAGCACCGCCATCCTACACCGAATAAAAACATCAAAATTTATAAAGTACTTAAAAAATATTAGAGCGATTGCTTAAAAAATACAGACATCTTTATATACACCAAAAAGAGAGCCGGGAAAATGAAAGAAAAATATTATATTTAATCAGCATGACAACATCATGTACATGTAAAATGAAAAAAAAACGGATTATTTTGACACTATCCTCTTTCTATCTACCCTGCTATATACAGGATATTCGTAATCATAATAATCAGCTTCACGCTGTATCCCGTACACAGCAGGGCAGGCAGAGTACCTAGTGTTAAGACACTCCGTTGCCCACTTTCTGCCGAATTCTGGAGGCATTGCGTGTTGAGTAGCAGAACTCAACGCCGCGCTTTACCTTGACACCAGAGCGAACAAATGGAAATATAAACGTGAATAAATATTAAACTTCCTCAAGTGGGGATCGAACCCACAACCGTCGCGTTACAGTCACACCCTTGTGCAGCTGCACCACGACGGCTTCAACTAAAAAAAATTGTAAAACAAAGAAACTTGCCAAGTTGTTTGTTTATACACAACTGTAACATAATAGATGAAAGAAACCAATGAAATAAGATCCTTGCAAGATAAAAGAGACTAAGCGTTAGTCACAGGAAGTGGAGGTATTGGAGACAATCTAGGAATAGCGAGTGAATCATCACGGCAAAGCTCATTTAGATTTACATATATTTGCACATTCAGTTTATAGATTATTTAATACCATATTAAATGTACAGATGACGCTGGTGACTTGTGTTCATAAATAAAAATTATGAAAGTGGGGAATGGAGTGTCTTAACACTAGGTTCCCCAGGTCCTATCTATGTCATCCATGCTAGATGAAGGTTACATTGTGAAACTAAAAAATATAATCGTTTATTTTTCTCTTTAAACTAGCTTTATCTGCCGGCTCGTTCTATATCTACGCTATCATGACGTGAAAAGATTTGAAAATATATAATACATTTATTACTTTCGCAGCTACTATTTTGTTTATTTTACAATAATTACGAGCTATAAAAACTTCAACGAGTTATTTTCACTATAATTTAAATAAGTTATTTCTTATATCCAAATCAATTTTACGACTGTTTCTTGTAAAAGTACAAAGAAACAAGATAAATCATTTAAAGATGAAAGTTTCCTACGAATCAAAAATATATGAACATAAAATTATATTGTAATTTATATACCGCATTATATAAAACAATGGTAATCTAACCATAAATTCTCTGACGGTCATACTCTTTGTATTATTTTAATTTTTCTCTAAATAATATTTAAAAGTTTTTCCGAAGACATAAAGAAGCCTCAATTCCGTCCAGTTTTCATGACCAAAGCGAAGAAATAAAAATAGTTTATTCCCCTAAGTGGGAATCAAACCCAGAACCATCGCATTTACAAACAGACGCTATCACTCTCAGTCTATGTTTTTTTCATATAAAATTAACAGGACATCAGAAATTCCACACAGAAGTTTAAATCTGGGTATTAGACTTGGCGCTTCCTATTCACCTTCAATAGCTCTCTTGATTGAAAAGAGTCCTTATCCTTTAAAAAATATATGAAATTTCTACATATTTTTAATTCTATACTGACTATACTGAATTACATTTTAAAATATTAGAAATATACATAGAGTTGGCGAGGAGCATAACGTGTTGCAGGGATTATGAAAGCGATGGTTGTGGGTTCGATTATTAAGTTACGTCACTCTACTCTCTACTTCTGGCGAAAATTGAGATAATCTTAAAAGAAAATATTAAAAAGTGAAGCTGGCAAAATATATCAACAGATATATTTCTATTAAAAATGTACATAAGTCCGATTCACCTTAGGCTGGTCAACGACATTCAAAGTTTTCGCGTTAAAAAACTTTCCTTTTACATATATAGCCCGAAGCTACGCCAGCTTTTTATACTCGTACTTACGTACTTTACATAGTTTGTAAATCAATGAGCTGTATCGATAGAATTAAATGCATTTCTTGTTAGAAGGCTAAGTATTGGATAGTTTATTTATTATTATTTAAGTCTGTATTAGATTAGAAAAGTCCAGTTTTGTCCCGTTCTTGTAGGAAAACGAGTAAGTCTCTTTTAATCTTCCCCTACACTCCCTAGCCTGCAAATATCACAAATTTCAACTTACTAAGCCCAGTAGTTTCATTTGTACTTTTCTGTTACTGTCTACAGTAGTAGAGAGAACAGTAGTAACTGTTTTTCAGTTTGTACTCAATAATGAAGGTTTTTTTCCAGCACCGTGCATCCCGCATATAGCAGACATAGGGAGCTTGGGAACCTAGTGTTAAGACACTCTGTTTCTATTAAGACACTTCCGTTCTCTACTTTCTGCCGAATCCTTGCCATATTGTGTGTTGAGTAGCGGAACTCAGCGGCGCTTTGCCTATTTACCCGAACGAGGAAATGAAGATATTAAATAATAAATTGGAAGGATTTTAAAATTTAAAATAATTTTTTTTAAATAATTACGTATATCGAACATTCTCTTAGTCTACATTAAGCCATGAAGGAACTCCATTAAGAAGAAAAACAAATTATAGACACAAATATTTCATAGACTTTTTACAATTCACTGTACAAAATACGAGCTCTACGGCTAGCAATGGCCGAAATGCAGTTTAAATAATTTTATAAAGTCAAATTTACAACGTCGTAAGGATTTCTGGTTGAATGCTCCCGGAATTAATATTGGTATGGAAGACCCTTCGGTGCAGATACTTGCATATTGCAGTATAACTGAAATGTAAGGAACTTTTGATTTAGACTAAAACTTTTGACTAGCTCTTTGCGGTATTTTGAAATGCGTTTTAATTTTACTAGAGACATTTTTCTAGCTTTAAGTTGTTAAAAAGTAATAAGTAATTGAATCGTGAAACAGTAAAAACTGTTATTCTTATTACTATAATAAATATATACTTTTATTATATAACAAGAGTTTTTATTATAAAAATGTAGTGCATTCTACATAAAATATCTATATGACAGACAGACAGTTGTTTAAACCAATAATTAAAATATAAACACTATTAAATTGAGCTTCATAGAAAAGATAAGGTACATTAAAGGTACTCGATTGTGAATTATAAAAGTCCATCTATTTCAATTGCCCGAAGGTCGCACCGACAGAAAACAGTTACACGCACCAAATTAATGATTATAAATAAATAGTATGTTATTTTAAAAGATATATTGATTTGGATATTTTTGGTGGTTAACGTGTGTAAAGTGGTGGACTTACGCATAGCTATTTTTTATTTTTATTATTATTTTTATTTTTACGTATCATCCACATTTTGTGTAGAGGATGAGAATGCTTAGTCATGCAGATTAGGCAGAAGGAAACTGGAAACTGTTAAGACACTCCATTCCATTTAAAATTAAATCTAAATTTGTTTACGATCTGCGAAATTATCGGGCCATTGCGTGTTAGTGGCCGACACAACGCGCTAACTGTCGTAAATTGGGCGGAGAGTGAAAAATATAGTATCTTAATACTACGTCCTCTCTGCCTACCCTGCTATATGAGAATCAGCTTGAATCCAAAAAAGAAAACAAAAAGAAAGTTTCTTAAAAAACTATTAGTTGAAATGACGACAAAAAAATGCTAAGAACACATTAACTCAAACAATGGGGCCAAGGACAAAGACAATAGCGGGCGCGATTTTTAAAATAAATACTCCTTCTATTAAATAATTTTTCTGTCACGCGTCCGCCAACTTGGCAACCGCCGCCTCTGTAATTAGATAGTATTATTAGCATTATTCATTCAAGAAATTTGTCAAATGTATCCAACTGGGTAATTTTGTTGCAATATATTTGGTAGTCCCTCTTTTAGCTTTCAGTTTAGTATAGTGGTATATAGATTTAATATTTTACGTGATTTTAAAATAAATTAATTGTTGAAATAAAATCGTTTGCTTGTAATTGCGATGCATCCGGATTCGATTCGATTTAATTTATTTTAATATCTTCCTTTTGGTAGACTAAGCGTGGCTTTGAGTTCACGTACACCGTACACTAACTATATTTTAGGCGTAGTTACAAATATAAAATAGCATGTATGTAACTACATACATTTATATACATATGTAAAAATCTTCTGTTAATAAATGATTTACAAACAGCCGAAACCATATGGCGGTAAACGCTGAAATTTGGCATGTAGGGAGGAGTATCTAGGGGAGTACCAATAGGATACCCTGAATATTTAAGGGTCGTAAAGTCAACACTAACTACCCACAGTATTAATTATATACTTGCGTATAAAATCCAATCGATCGATCCATCCATTGATGTGAGCTAAATTATTTGACCGATCAGTCAGTCACCTCTTATATATTTAGAATCTTATTCATTCACAAAAGGTACAGCCAAATGTTGCTAAATTAATTACTATACTATTAGTATAATTGGTCTCAAACAACTACTTGGCAGATATAAGAATATTTAAAAGGAAATATAGTATTTAAAACATCGATCTTGCATTTAATACAATTACAATAAATTCAAGCTAAATCAGTAGTCAATATTTGTGTTTCTTCAAAGTTTTGAAAACTTCAACTAAGTACTTAATATTGTAACTTTTTAACATTTTTATATTCCAGAGGGGCTACCAAAAACTCAACGTCGCCCGTTCATCTGAACTGAAATGCTTACATATAAATATTTCCCTGGATGAATCTTTTCAGTTGCACCTCGCTATCTATATAGAGATTACTGAATATTAAAAACACAAACAAATTTTTACTCAATAAAATTTTCATTCAAAATTTTATTATTACCCGGGAAAATAACAGTAACCTTTCAAAAGAAAGCTTTTTTTTCTGCAAAACTTGCTAAACGTCGTATCACTAAAAATCGGTATCGGAAACCAAGAACCGGAACCTAAAATTGAAATTATCTAAAAATATCCCGATAATCAAAAAAATATAAATAACTTTGATGAAAGTACTTCAGTAACCTTTCTCCATATTCCAGATGTAACAAGAATGTAAATACATTGTACCTACTAATGAGTATTCCAGAAGACTTGAGGTGATTAGCCCAGAAAATACTTGCAATCTAAATAAAACTTTATTATTTACAATCATAAGGTTCAAAATTCTTTTATATATTATATATTCAGATTATTATGTATTACGGTATAACATAAATTGTGCAATTTCCTTTACTGTAATAATTAGCTCGTGCTTTTCTCATTTTGTGCTACTTTTAATGGTCTTAAATAAATAACCAAAATTTATTATTTTAAATGTAACCGAATTATTCTTGACGTTTCGTATGGCATATTATAAACGTTTACTTTTAATAATTTTGTAGTGTTGCTAGGTTTTATATTTATTATAGAAGCTGGTATAAGATCTGTTTGTATAACCAATTTAAATGAATCATAATTAAAATATTTATTTAAAGTGTCTTGACGTCTTGTCTTCCCTTAATAAACATTCATATATTTTTCTATAATAGTCACACTAAAAAAAATATATTTATGACAGACAATTAATTATAAATAAAAAAAAATCAGAGTGGAAATAATCCGCTATTAATTACCCCCATTAGTAACAGAACGTTTGCTATTTATTCCAATTAAATAAAAAAAAAACATATAAATGTCAAAAAACTTACAAAACACTAAAAACATGTCAAACCGAATCGTACGTTGAGATCAAAGAGATGCGCACGCGCAGGTGACTCAAATCATTTCTGAGTAGCGTACAAATAGCTCACAAAGAAGCTGTTCACGTAAATAATATGATAAATTGGCGTTGTCATAATAGTGTAAATCATATTTTTCTTGCTGAAAAATATTTTGTTTCAAAGAAATTCTGCGTTCAACTGCCTCTACTTACATACTTTGGCAAATATTTAGTTACCGACCGGCGAAACGTTTAAAAATGCATGCGTATTCAAATTTTATTTTTTATATTTATATTATAAAAGTGAAGAGTTTCTTTGTTTGAACGTGCTGATCTCAGAAACTGTTAGTTCAAATTTAAAAAATATTTTTGTGTTGGACAGTCAAGTTGTCAGTCAGCTTGTGGTTATGCTACGGTTGGAGTTGCCTTCGGCACATACTGATACTTGTCATTAAAATCTTTAACGTGTTTCTATTCAGAGTCACGCGGCTGAAGCCATGACAATTCATAATTTCTTTTAGTTGCACCAAGTGGAGGGAACCAGAGAACCTAGTGTTAAGGCACTCCGTTCCCATTAAAGCACAGAAGTCGGCAGAAAGTGAGGAAGAGCAGAAATTCTGAAGACATTGCGTGTTGAGTGAAGGAGCTTACGCCTCGTTACCAAAGAGCGAGAAAATGAAAACATTAAATATTTAATTCGAGTGAGAATCGAACCCACAACCTGTTGCGATTACAGTCGCACGCTTGTGCCCCTGCGCCACGACTGATATATAATAAAAATATATTTTTTTTAAATATTGCTATCTAAATATTTTTTTGTAAAATTTTGTTTGAACTTTGTATGATCGCTTACATTATATCACTATGAATCACATTTTGTATACAGTTTATTGAACGATTTAACGCGTTCTATAGATTATAAAATCGTGCATCGAAGCTACTTTAAATATTATTCTATATTATATTTCAATAGGAAGCAACTATGTAGTTATAGAAAATATTGATTCGGTAATACATAATGTTAGTGTTTGCTTTATATTAGACTACTAGATTATTTTGACGTCATCTTGACGTGAACACCATTTTTCATACAGTAAAGATTTCCTATCTCGATGTCTTTAACGACGTAAAGCCTAAAAAATTTGAACATTTCTCATAATTTGAGATGAGTTAAGATGCATAATTCAACACCGCACTTTGTCAGAAAACCATAGCGGGGAAATTTAAATGATTAATTTCCTCGAGCGGATATCGAACGTACAAATAGCTCACAAAGAAGCTCACAAACATCACGTTTACAATCATTCAACTGCGCCACGACAACCTAAATATTAGCAATTTACTCAAAAAAAATTAAATATTAATTTATTTGTAAACAAATACTAAAAAAATAATATCAAACAAAATCGCAAGAATCTAATAGCGCTATTAAAAAACGAAGATGAGAAATGAAATCTACAAAACTAATTTATTTTCCTTAACAAGCCCAACTAACGATCCTCAAATGACAAATTCAATGTGGCCGCTGAAAAATTTACACGGCCACCTACGTCGTCGTAATACATCCGTGAAATTAACCTGACAAATTATCTGTATATCATTATAATATTCGCTTTGAAGTCGGATTTGTCATGATTACTTTAAAAATATATTTATTGCATATAAATTATGAATTTCTAAGCAGGTTTTAGGGTCCCGGACCTCGGTGGAAAAATTAGAACACTTAGGCCCGGACTTCACCAATGCGGAGACAAGGCATGCTTGGCGATCTCCACTGGTGGAGAGATGTGTCAATAACGTGTATAACACGTAAAAGTGGATGTAAAGTGTGTAACAGTGGATTCAAGCATCCAACAAAATCCTTAACTAACTAGACCTGAAAAATACTAATGTAGCTTCAAGTCTTGTTAAACCCAAATTTCGACAAAATGTTGAGTAACGGAGTTATATTTTATCAATTATAAGGCTTTTTATTACTATTTTCATTATTCACTACTTATAAATACACTCCATATTTACATCTATAGGAATTGAAATAAGTCTCGTTAAAGCCAACTTATTTATTTGGAAAATAAAGTTGGTAGGGCTTTCGAGTATTCAAAAGAACCAACCCAAGCCCACTTGAAGATATCATGTTCTGTTAGACGCCGCTTCGCTTCGCCTGAAACATTTTTAAACTAGTTCTATACAAAAAGAACTTTTTTGTATTACTTGACAATTTTATTTATAAATTTCTATTTTTTGTTTCTAATTACGTATTACATATGTATTATAATTTATACTAGTATCATAAAACTGCAGAAATTATTGTGAGACCGTTGTGGCGCAAAATTTTCTAGTGAGAATGGAGGTCTTAACACTAGGTTAACAGGTTCCCTCATCCTACCTTGCCACGTGCGGGATACAACGTGAAGCTAGACAAAAATTGAGATGAACTCGCTCCTCTCACAGACTACTGGTTCGACATAAAATATTGTTTTTATATTGGATAGTAAATTTAAAGATAAGGTTTTAGACACTTACGACGCGTTAATCATTTCTATATAGATAGTCTATTGTACCTGTAACCAGAGTTACTTCGGGCTATTAAGATTTTCAAACACGGTCCACATAAAGGTCTCAAATAAAAGTTTCTGAGATTAGTGCATACAAGCAAACAATCTGTTTAGTTTAATTATTTTAGTACCTACAGGCAAAAAATAATAAAATTGGAAATCTTGCCGCACATATAGATATGACATTTTCAGTGAAACTACAATCTTTACGACTGACCTGCGAATAGCTCTGGCAGCTCCGGTGAATCGGTGACGTTCGTAAATCACGCACAATCTGTTTCACACGTTTTATCAAAGAAATCTAACATTAATTCTCATTTTATCTTCCAGACACATTAATAGTTCATAATAATGAGTAAGTCGGAGGTGCGCGCGCCGACTAAATGACCGCGCGGCAAAACAAAAAATTATGAAACGTAGAAAATATGACACAATGGTACCGTTTCTCAAGTTCATAAAAATACCAAAAAAAATACATCAGCACAAACACGTTTAAAACAATGACCACTGCCATTATACAAAGTGCCTTACGCCCAACGAACTGTAAGTGAAATTTGAAAAAAAAAAACTATCGTTCAATAAAAAAAAATCTGGTGCTCCAAAACAATAAATAGAGTAACTTATAATGTTAGTGAATGTGGCTGGACAAAAAGTGATTGAGTTTGCTCTGAAGCGTTTAAAATGTTAGACGTTTTCCGCGGTTTAAAAAATCTTATTAAGGTGAACTATGTGCATATCGACTCGCCGGTGTTCAGGTTGCACTATTCGATTACCGTCATACTTCTAATATCGTTCAGCCTGATAGTGACGACCAGACAGTACGTGGGGAACCCGATAGACTGTATACACACGAAGGATATTCCCGAGGACGTTTTAAATACTTACTGTTGGATCCATTCGACTTATACGCTAAAAAGTTTTTTTCATAAAAAAGTGGGGGTGGAAGTGCCGTACCCTGGTATAGGGAACAGCCGCGAGAAGGGCAAGGAGGATATCAGTGATATGAAGATATATAAGTACTACCAATGGGTCTGCTTTTGCCTATTTTTCCAGGTAAGTTTAGCTTAGAATGTATAATTATGTTTTTATTTAAAATCTGATGTTTAATGTATGAAAATCTTTCACACCGTTGTTGCGTACTGGACAGTGTATGTTTATCAACGCAATGATTATGGGTTTTAGCCCTACTCGAGGTACTGGTTATATATTCTTGTCTTCGCTCTGGTAGACGAAATGCGCGTTGGGGTCATTCCAATAGGCATTTTCTTGAAAGATGGGCACAAAATGTAAAAAGGAGTGTCATAAAACCTATATTTATATGCGTCATAAAAGCTATTAACGCTAATTATAATAATTAGCTAATTAACGCTATGGTTGTAGATTCGATACCCATTCAGGACAATAAATTATTTTGATTCTCTCTCTGGCAGACAACTCTATCACGCAATTTTTCCAATTTTGGCAAGAAGTGGAGAAAAACAACCAAAAATATATATAATATATAAAAAAATATAACTTTTCCTGTAAAGCTAAAAATAATAATTTCCGATATATGACGAAAAGATATTATTATAGAGTTAGGTCTGGCTTTAAATAATTCCCATTAAGCGTTATGCGTCACAACTCAGCGTTAGTCAATCACTAGTGCGTTCATTATTTTGACTTAAATGCTCTGTTAAGGCGAAATCACTCATAACCAGATTCGAATGATTCAAGCGTGAATCTAAATACAATAATAACTTGGGGAGACGTTTCTTCGTTTATTTAGTATTTTTGTAATTTTTATCTTTTTAAAAGCTATCGTGGCGTATGCCCCGTCAATTGACTTTAAACGCGACTATTTTGGTTTCGATTTTCAATTTCTTGCTCGAGTAAGAAAACGCGGCGTTAAGTTTCACAACTAAACTCGCAATTTCTTGAAAATTTTACGAAAAAGGGGAAAAATCGGAAAATATTTCTTCGCTTTCTTGGAGGACGTTCTGAAATCTTCAAAAATCGAATTAAGGTAATTTTTTTCAAATTTACTTACAAATGTTATAATGTCAAATAAGAAAGTAATGTATGTTAATATATCAAGCGAAATCACGAAATGTCAGTAGAAGTATTCAAACCCTAAATCCTGCCAGATTTGATTAACGATCCAGATTTAAGTTTACGATCTTTGAAGCTATAATAAAAATAGTATCAGACGGTCATCATCATGTAAACAGTCTATCGATGCAGATGGTTGCGACATATCACCTGGTCATATATCATTTATATCATTTTCTTAGGCCAGTCGTGGCGCAGGGGCATAAAGTGTGACTGTAAAACTGACTGGTTGTGGGTTCGATCCCCACTCGGGGAAATTTTAAATCTATATTTCCATTTTTTCGCTCTGGTATCAAGCCAGAGCGCGGCGTTGAGTTCTGCCATTCAACACGCAATGCGCGGAACGTATAGAATAGAGCGTCTTAGCAACATGTTTCCTCTGTCACCCCTGTTATATCTAGGATACAAAGTGAAGCTGAAAAAATTACCAATTTAGCCAACAAAACTAAAATTTGACATATTTATAATATGGCCTGGTCTACGACAAGCATCTAAATCTCATGGATCAGTGAAACTGGATCATTCCAATTAGGAGTTGAGAAGATGTTTCCTTATCTTCGTTATCACTGGGCTAATTAGATACCACTGACCTCTCTGACGCCTAAGTTTTTAGCACTACGGTAACCGTTAAGAACGTTTTGTTTATGTTTGAAATTTCATGAAAAAAATATATATTTCTGTTATTTTTCTGTTATTTGATTTATTTTTTCACGATATATCCTGGATATGGCAGGATAGGTGGAGAGAGACTAATATTATGTCTTAATATTCTCCGTTACGTTACGACATTAAAAGTTAATAATTAACATATACTGTATTAAATAATATAAGACTTTTTTTAAAACAATAATTATATTAACGCTTTATGAAATGAAATGATTATTGCATGAATGTTGATTATAAATCTGTTTAATATTTTTATTATTTAACTAGTGACCCTCTTCCGGCTTCGTCCGCTTCAAGTACTGGATTATTGATATAAATTATGTTTGCAAAGCATTTAAGATAATGTGAAAATTAATTAAACCCTAATGCAACCCGCATTTTCGTAGTTTCATTAAGGATTTTCCGATTGTTTTACACAGCAAGGATTTTTTAGTAAGAGCGTAATTTTAAATCTGTGCTACTAATCTTTTCAAGTACTTATTAATATATATTTAAATGATTATTTTTAGATAGTGAAATGACTATTTTTAAACGGAAGAAATTATAAACAAAAACCTACCTACTAATAACTACTACAAAAAATATGAAACCAAATATATCGCGCTGAAATAATACATTCAACTCCAATTATCCAAAACGTGCAAACGCATCTAAATCATCGTTGCTATAGAGGCAGGCGGGTTTTTTTTTCGAGCTTGTGATTAATGCTGAAGAGGAAATTCTGTCCCTGATGAAAAGCAAGCCCTACGTGGCTGCCTGTGAAGAAAATTAAATAGAATGCATCGGCCGGGAATCGAACCCGGGCCGCCCGCGTGGCAAGCGAGCATTCTACCACTGAACTACTGATGCGTGTAAGACAGGCGGGCGCGGCGGACGTATGGCGAGTGGCGAGCCGTTTCGCAGCAAGGATTTTTTGATATTGTAACAACTTCTAAAGTACTTATTAAAATGAAAAACAGTAAAAGACAGTTTTGATCTACATTAAATGGCCAACGTAACAAATATCTTATTAATATGCTGATAGTAAGGGATAAGTGAAACTTGAGGAACATACAGCTGATGTGTCAACAATTAAATGCGTTTTTCTCTAATACTATTCGCAATTTCGAAATAGTGTAAAAAGCAAATTTTATCTTCGTTTAACGTAGAAAATTAATAAACTATTTTAAAGGATAAGGACCATTATGGAAAAATATCCCTCACAATAAAAAATATATTGAAATTACTATTTTTAGACAGAAATATGATCACTACACGTTATTCTTAAAAGATACGAATATGCTGTCGGGAACTTTTTTGTAGATCTTATTAAGAGGAACAATACTCCAGTACATTATTTTCATGTAGTACTTACCATTAAAGCAGCGCATGCGCGAAAGTGTCTCAACGGGTAGGACTTTATACACATTTATCGTATTTATGTTAATTTTCATAATAATGTACAAATAATAAACTATTTATAAACCTTCCCTGAGAAATACTCGACCTAATGGTGAAAACTGCATCAAAATCCGTTGGGTAGTTTAGAAAAAGAAGAGTTAGAAAGTTCAGACAGACAAAAAAGCGACTATGTTTTATAAGATATAGGATAAGATATTAAATTACACAGCAGCTTTTAAATTACTTAAGCTACATTCTATATAAAATAATGAATATAAAATATGAAAAAATGAATACTTGTTATATTTTTTTAAATAAATTCTTTAAAAGGCATATAAGTTAAAGCCCCGAATTTAAAGCCCCAAATGGAGGATAATCCTACAATCATGTTTTGGGGAAAAATGTACTCAAATAAAAGTTTTGAGATACTAAAGAATATATATATGTTTAAAATCACAGCAATACAGGCAGTACTGTTGTCACGTGTCTCCTTAAGTAGACGGAAATTGGAGATCGTTTGAATACTCTACCTTTAATAGTAAAAATAGTAAGTAGTTTAAAATTATTGTATCTAATTTTAAAATTACAATTAATTGATTAAATTAAATTAAATTAAGTAGCTTAAAATGACGTCTGATGAGATCGATAGATTTTAGGATGTGCGACATAATGTACTTTTTTTTGCTTTTTGCTAAATACACCGAACAAAAGCCAAAAAAACAAATTTTAAAAATATTCA
>DWNA01001894.1:0-13135 GCA_018249835.1 Heliconius besckei
TATTTAGTCTTGAATATCAATATTCATCACATATTACAGCAATATTTTGAATTTCAAATAACTGTAGATGCAAAATACATTACGTGCTTTATATTTGGTTAACTCGTTATCAGATACGATTCAACGCAACAACGTTATCTTACATGTGATAAGATTCCAATGGAAAAAGGAAGTCTGACTAAGTATAGTTTAATTAAAAAGATGGAATTCATTTTAAATGTTTTTTATTCTAAATTAAACAACTAAAATAATTACCAAATTTCGTTAGTAGCAACTACGACATTGTTGAGGTAAATTACATAAATGATCTTAAACCACTAAAGTTATGTATTATATATACTACTAAACGATTTTTCCGATTACTTCGAAATCTCTATGGTAATTAAGACATAAAAAATAAATATAAACATTTGAAATAATTTAATATAATAATAGATGTTATAAATAGATTTATTACTCAGATCGGATCTTGTGTAGGGAGGTGCATCGGAACGCGGACAAATTCGCGTGCGCCGCTTTCCTGACTTTCCAGTCGACAGACTGCAGGCTGCCGGTCGAAAATTATAGCGTATCAATAAACAATTTCATCGATAGCTCAGTCCACGCGCACGCGTTACGGTAAATATAGTATGTAACTTGTAAACAGACTTAATTGCTGAAGTCATTATTAACAAATTTAAAAACATTTTTACACGTTAAATAACTGTGACAACAATTGAAAGCATATACGTATTGTTAAAAAAATATTATGTTAATAAAGCAAAAGGTTTCGTACAAATTCTCGAGACTTGTATCGATGACGGCAAGGACATCGCAGGACGAGTCACTTGTCCTCTACCGTCATGCTCAGGTAGTGAGTGACTAGAGCGATACGCTATTGTTTAAACTCGTTAATTATTATGCTAAAAAATTACAAATGATCTAATCGAAATAGTATAGGACCAGCCTGCCGTATTCGGCTCTATAATTATGAATTACAATAAATTTAATAATCCCTGTCTAATTAAAATAATTCATTTCAAATAAGTAAAAAGAAATTAATAATTTGTTAATTTTTGAAAGTTGACATTATATGAAGTTTACGAAATACAAGTACGTCGTGATCTCATAAATTAATTATACTAAGAGCAAACATAATGACATTCAGTGAAAGATCACAGCGACCATCGTACTCGCAGTATCGCGCTCGATTGGGGACCGTTACGTGAAATGAAACATCGAGTACGCGGGGTGGGGCAGGGAGTGGAGGCGACGGCGACGGCGCCCGAGCGCGGCCGAGACGTCGACGTACGGTGGGGGGACGCGGGGGTGCGCCACTTTATCGCGGCGAGCTGGCAACATCGCGCGGGGTGGGAGCGCCCCGCGGCGCAACCTCTCACTCACCGTCGCCGGTTTGCCAGCCAGTGTTACCTTTGACGGTCGGATGTGCGGTCGCTTAATGTCAGTGACGTCGACGTCGGCACTCGTGCAACACGTCTATAATGTTTCGTTAAATTTAAAGTCTGTTTGAGAGCGTTTCAAACTATTCTACTGTGGAATGATTTAATTTCGTGACAATTGCGAGCCATATTGGATTTGGATGCTTACGTGTAAATCTGTGTAGTGATATCTCGATTTTTGAGACATCGAAACAGTGCAGTGAACCACTAAAAGGATTGCCAAGTGTTATAATAATTGGATTTTTAAAGAAGATATCGGAAGTGATATAACTTAAGTTGTAGTGCTAATGACTGATAAAGAAAAAATTGTGAAGTAGAATAAAAACTTTTAAGGTGTGTTATTTGACCAAATTAATTCGTAAAAAAAATCCATCTTATTTTATTCCTAACAGTAGTTATATAGATTTCGATATTGTAAGCCAATTATTTCTTAAAAGAAATTTAATGCTACGGTTTAAACGGTCGTAGAGTGTGCTACGTTAAATACGCTCCAGCTGATTGTGCAGAGAAGACGCTCTCACTATTCTCTACGGAAATATAAACATATTATTTTGTTTTGAAATTCTTCATACGGTTTTTTTTTGCGAATGTTATCACTAAATTATTTTTAAATATACCTACATGGAATGGTAAAGCAGAATGCAAAAGAATACATTATGTTAAATAACATTTTTAATATTTCATACTGATATGTATTTATGAGTTTAATAGTGTCAATTTTATCAACTGTATTAAATTATGTCATTATTCTATACGGTCGATTGGAAGTGACACGAATGCATAATTATAAAAGAGCAGATGGATTTTTTTTATATTTGCATAAGAGCGAGAATCTTTCATGAAGTTACCTACAGTGAAGTGCATCGTATTTCAGGAGGTGCATTGAATCGACAGGACGGCGAACTCTGGTAATACGGCAGGATACGCGGGAACAAGCATAAGCTACGTGGGAGCACACGCTCCCGACGCTGAAAAGCATCATAATTTTCTCGATAACATAGGCTACAGAGTAAACGCGCCAAGGTTAGTAGCTAATATAAACATTATTTTACTTAAATCATTTTTTTTACATATTTTCTAAAAAACAAATAGTTTTAAAAATTGTCTACTCTAATTAAAAAATAAAAACGGTTTCAGATCAAATTGTTATACACATACACGTATTAGAATGTTTTTATCTTATCCGGAACAAGTTTGTTTACATTTAAACAAAACGCTGAAACGTGACTAGCTTACCTTTGCTTACCTTATCGTAGTTAACAAGTAATAAAAAGCGAAATATAACAAGAATTACGTAAATAACCGCAAATATACAAAATAATTTGAACAAGTTAAAATTAAATATAATTTATTAACCGAAAAGTTAAATACACACATCTACACCTAATCCGGAAGCCCCTTGCGAGCAAAGGGTTAGTTACACACAGCATTAATGTAACGATGTGAATCGCACGATGCACATCACTGCAATTATAATGAAAGAAATGGAAATGTGCTCTTCCATTCACACGCGCAAACGCTTTCGGCACCCTGTGCACGCACACAACGAAACGTACGCGCACACTTCTATAATCTGACGCACACATAGGTTTATACACAGACACTTAAACGGTGGGAATGCAAGCGGTGACTGCACTTTAGCTTATACAATAAACACAAACAAACAATACATTAATAATACACAGAGCGCATCGAATAGTGAAACACTAATTAAAATATTTGAGTAATTTGGTAAAAATAAATCGTTAAATTAAATATTTATAATGCTCAAACCGTTTGTATTAATTTCCTGTAAATACTTAACACCTACTAGCTAAAATGTAAAATACAATGTGCAATTATATTGTTAAAATCGATCCAATTTAATGTACTTTATTACTCTTAATGTGCAAATAAGCAAAAATTATGAACTTGACCTTTGTTATTCACAAATAAATATTAGAAACTTTATACGTTGCTCATGGCACATGAAAAACTACTGCTACTTTGAATTTAATCGTAGATTTTGTATTTTATGAAAACGTTTTATTCTTCATTTGCATTTTTTAACTAATATAAATGCTAAGTCTATTTAATATAATTTAAACACAAATAAATAAATAAAAATTAACAAAAATTACATTTGTTAAGATTCAATTCATCTCAAACAGGAAAACAAATTGTTATCGCAGCTTCGTAATAAAGCTCCATATTGACGTGAGCGGGCCCACTTACCCTAAGCAGGCGACTCGGGCTAGTCGACCCTTCCCGCTCATTGTGTCGTATTCACCCCAAACGCTCGCCTCCATTTGTTACCCCCGGAATTTGCTCCTTGAAGCATGATTCATTCGCTTCCAACCCGGGCGTCAATTGATCATAATAAGATAAAAATTGGTGTAATAATATCTATAAACTCTTAATTATCACTGTTAAGAATAAAGTAAGAAATAAAAAGGAAATATAGATGAAAAATATAATATCTAAAGAAATTTTAATAAAAACATGTAATAATAATTAATATTATGGTATTTTCTTACAATAACACTATTAGATAAATAAAGTATATTTAGATACAATTTTTTGTTACATTGATTTCATAATTATAAAACGTTAATGCCATTACGAGTTGGCAATGTGCGCACAAGCCAGAATTTTGAAGAGGCATTTAAATGGGGGTGACCAACTGTCGATGAACTTGGGGTCGAAGCATTCCACGGTTTCACGCTACCACGATAATAACGTATACAAAAGTTAAAATTGATAATGCTTTATTTAACATAGCATCCGTATTTAAATAAAAGTTGTTGCCAAATAAATAAGTAAAAACACAACACAACGAAAGTCCAAAAATTAGTATTGATATTTGTTTTGTAAAAGTACATTATAAACTTGTGTACTCTTTACACGATTCTGCCTGAGGAATTAATCGAACACGTGATTATTACTATTGCCAATTAGCAAAGAATTCACCACGTCTGCGCAACTATCTAAAATTAACTGCAGCCTATGTATCAAAATACTTACACGTTACTCGCCCATCTCTCAATAGTATGCCAAACACCTTCCAGTCTTTGAAAATAGCACAAGCATTAGTAGTTATTTGTTTTATCATTATGCTATAGATACAAAATTAATTTAAGGAAGATAATTATATACTAGGTACATTGTTTTTGTGTTTATTGCAAAAAAATATATACCTACAATTTAAAAGCATCGCAATATTTTAGTTTAAAAGATATTAGTTTAACATTTTGTTGGAGTATTCATGTACACACCTTTGTAAAAGCTTTGTTAACGACAACGTTCCACGAATTGTCTCAATAGAAATGCCGTTGCCAACCGCTTGCATTCAAGACCCCAAAATATTTTGAACGGAGCGTAAGCGATTATTCGGATGTGGTACTAGTAAAAAAAATCAGGATGCAGAACACTCTTGATTTTTTGTCAGGCGGGCGATGTATACAACAAAAAGAAAACTTCTCAGACAAATTTATAAAAAAAGAAGTGTAGGTCGACCCGAGTTTACCTAAGAAAGGGACCCTTGTAAATCATCTGCAGTCTCAATTGTATATATACATCGGGTTGAGCGTTGTTGACTTACGTTTGTTGGTTGTCAACGCTACTAAGTACCTATTAAGCTATTCATAAACGACCCGAATTAACACTTTTGTAAAACTTTAAAATATTCGACAGCAGTCAGCAGTATTGCAATTGTTTTTAAATTATTATTTTGTATAATTTAATGAAATATATACGAAAATATTCTCTAAAAGATTGGTTCCCATATTGTTTTTATATACGTTAATAATATTCATTAAAAAATATTTCATAACACAATAGACCACATTGTTGCACTACTACAGAAGCGCTAGTAACAATAAGCCCGTGCGAGTGTTTGTCGGCCATTTGTCGAATGGGAATTATTAGGAAGGGCTCCGGGAAGGCTCGGGAATTCGCCCCAAAAGCAGTTCACATGAATCGTTCTCCCACTCCGGCACTATAGAAAAAATCAAACATACATCCCGATTGAAACACAGGGGTAACAACGCGTCACTCAATATGAACGACCATATTGATTTTTTCTTTCATTGTTAAGAAAATAATAAATTTTCAAAACGCATACAAAAAACTTTTATGTCAATAAAATTTGGGTTCAATATTGAGTCTGTGTTTATTAATAAAATCGATGCGTTAACGTGTGGAATGTAAAATGTAAGACTGACTGCAAGGCCACTTGCAATGGAATAGAAACTATTCATATCGTAGGTGAAATAAAATTAACTAGAATGATTTCACGTTCTAGTATACGAGTATACCTACTTGATGTTTGTAACAGTAGTATTATTGTTTACACGCTTATTTAATTTTAATTATTCATAAAAGGTTGTTGAAATTAAATTTTGCGTTTATCATACAACAGCTGCATTACCTATTTGAAAATTATATAGTAATATAAATATTAGTATATAATTTTAAACGGTTGTAAAAGAAGATATATATTTTACTACTTTTATATTTTATAGTATAGTATAATATTGTTCAAAGGTTCTTGATGGCACTATAAGACATAATATGTTTTTGGCAAGATATTTTTATAACAAATGAGTTACATTGAAGTATTAATTAACAGCGGCTATGGGTGCGCCGGCGGTCCGGGCGCGATGAGCGGCGGGGGCGAGAACGCGCAGTTCGGCGCCACCGCCGCGATGGTCGCCGCGGCCACGACGGCCGCGATGCAGGACTCGCAGCCTTTCTCGCAGGTAATATACCCATCCATGTATTTACACACTAAACACACGAAACAAATTATAATTTGCTTTTTCGTATAGAAATTTAATTCATCTTTGTGTTCAACTTTCAGATGCAAAGCAACATGACTATGGGAAATCCTCAATACGGTGCGATGAATGGCTACGGTCAGCAGCGCAGCCATAATCCTGGTATGACGGGAATGGGTATGGCTGGCAATGGCGGTATGAATGGTATGACTGGCATGGGCCAGATGGGAAATGCTATGAATGGTATGAATCCCATGGCTCAGATGGCCAATATGGGTATGCATGGAAATATGATGTCTTCACAAATGGGACCTGGACAAATGGGTGGATCAGCCAAAATGGGCCCAGGATATCAAAGGCGACATGCACCATATCCATCTGGAACTATGCTTATGGGTTCAAGGAAAACCCAATATATGGGCGCACAACCTGGGTTTGGCCCAGGTCCTGCTCAATATCCGTCAGGTTATGGTGGAAGGCCAAGTTTTCAAGGTCAATACCCACCACAGCAGGCACTCGGTCCGAGTAGCAACTTTGGCGGAGGAATGAGAAGTAACATGAGGCAATCAACGCCACCTTATTCTAACCAGGGGCAATATTTTAATGGTGGAGTACCAAATCAATTTCCTCAACACCAAGGTGGAAATGGTCAATATGGTGGGCAGTATGGCGGACAGTTTGCACAAGAAGTGGCAATGCGATCGAACATGAGTTACCAGCATAGCCCGGTCCCCGGAAATCCTACGCCGCCGCTTACACCTGCAAGCAGTATGCCACCATACATCAGCCCAAATGCTGATGTGAAGCCGCATTTTAATGAACTCAAACCACCGATGGGCATGCAAAGTAAGAATCATATTCATTTTAATAGTTTCAACTCAATCGCCAATAATATTGAATAAGTTTGCGATATGATTCATTTTTTTTCTTTTCAGACGACGAGCTCCGGTTAACATTCCCCGTAAGAGATGGTATTATATTGCCTCCTTTTAGATTAGAACATAATTTAGCAGTTAGCAATCATGTATTCCAATTGAAACCTACAGTGCACTCAACATTAATATGGAGGTAAATATACATTTTGATGTTTATATTTTCATTTACACAAAATTGATATATTTATGTGAGATTTCTCATTGAATTCTTACACTTAAAATAGAATAATGGTGTAATATATTTGCAGATCAGATTTAGAGCTACAGCTCAAATGTTTCCATCACGAGGACCGACAAATGAATACTAACTGGCCAGCAAGTGTACAAGTATCAGTTAATGCAACACCATTAGTCATTGATAGAGGCGAAAATAAAACATCACACAAACCATTGTACCTGAAAGAAGTTTGTCAACCTGGCAGGAACACAATACAGATCACTGTGTCTGCTTGTTGCTGTGTAAGTATTTAAATAATTATAAATTAAAACTATAACATTATTAAGGAATGTTTCTTAATGTTAAACTTTAAGAGAAAGCTAATAAATACCCTTTTTTTCAGTCTCACCTGTTTGTTTTACAACTAGTACATCGGCCTAGCGTCCGCAGCGTGTTACAAGGATTGCTTAGAAAACGTTTACTAACGGCAGATCATTGCATCGCTAAAATAAAGATGAACTTCAATCAAACATCAGCTAATACAAACAACAGCTCTAACCCTACCAGCGACAGAGATAGTGTTGAACAGACGGCTTTAAAAGTATCGTTGAAATGTCCTATTACCTTTAAGAAAATAACTTTACCAGCCCGAGGACATGAATGTAAACATATACAATGTTTTGACTTGGAATCATATTTACAACTCAATTGCGAAAGGGGTTCATGGCGATGTCCGGTTTGCAAGTAAGTAACTCAAAATTTCATGACGTTATATATTTTCCGTTAAAAGTGTACGAGTATATGTATGTAGTTACTTGTAATTATTATTACAAGTAATATATTTATTATTTTATTACAGTAAACCAGCCCAGCTAGAAGGGTTAGAGGTAGACCAATATATGTGGGGCATCCTGAATACATTAAACAACTCAGACGTTGATGAAGTAACCATCGATAGTGGGGCAAATTGGAAAGCAACTAAGATTAATACTAACGCTGGTATAAAGGTATCTAAATCAGCCATACTTTTTAAAAACTTAATTTAAATATTATTTTGTCTCAAATATTTAATACATACATACTTTAACTTCACAAATAATAATTAATGATAAATAATTTGTAGCAAGAAGAAGATAGCTGTGACAGCACTGGGAAAAGAGGTAAAGCAATGTCACCTGGATCAATGAACATGCCAACCATGAACAATTGGGACATGAATCAGGCACTTTCACCTTACTTGCCTCCAGATATGAATACTATTGCAAGTGGCTCTATGATATCATCCTACCATCAAGGAAGTCAAAATAGAAACTCGGGATCAAGTAACCAAAATTATGATTTTGGCATGAACAATGGTCCCGGCAGTAACGAATTTGCTGGCAATGGCCCACTTTCACACCTGAATGACAGTGTTAATTCCTTGGATCCACTTAACGCAATGGAAAAAAGTCTTAACGAGCAGGTGAGTAGAGTATGACTTATTAAATTTACTAACCTTAATTAATGTTGAAAGAATCACAAAAATTTGAAAAAAAAGCAACTGGTTGAAAGTTTTATTTTTATTTTTTATTGTATTGTATCTAACAATATAAATTTGTTAATAGATGCCGCACACACCTCATACTCCGCACACGCCAGGCTCCGCCCACACTCCGGGCGGCGGCGGCGGCGCGCACACGCCGGGCTCCAGTCACACGCCCGGCCCACCCTCTGTCGACCATCATCCCCTCACTGATGTTGACATTCCAGCAGATCTAAACTTTGATCCCGCAGCTGTTATAGACGGTGAAGGCACCGACAACCTTAATGTAAGTCACTTTATTACTGTTAAGCTTACAAAATAACATTGTTTTAAAGGAAAAGACGATTAATTCAATATGCTTGTAGTATATCGATTACATACAATAAAAGCAACATAATTATATTTTACAGTTGCTACCGGAAACGAGCGTCGATCCAATGGAACTACTGTCATATTTGGATGCGCCGGCACTAGGGGAGCTATTGGCAACGCCACCTTCGTCATCTTCATCAGCAGGCTCGCATCCGCCAAGAGCGCCGTCATCTGACGACCTCTTGGCACTATTTGAGTGAACTAGAGACATAAACTAAGGGCATTTCAAACCTAATGAATGAAAACTTTTGTGAGGTGACGCGATCTCTTTAGTCATTCAGCTTCCGCGTGTCTGCCGTGTACGGCGAAAATCCAGCTCTTCGTATGAGGGGAGCCCGACATTGTGATACTAGATTTTAGTTCCTTTCTCCCATAGTGAAAACGTTGAGTGTCGCATATTTTTGCCAGAAGAATTTGACGTTCTTATAGATTCTCTGATCTATTCTTCTCTGAGTAAAGAATGCGGCATTCGACATAGTCACAATCTGCGCCTTGTTAAAACAAGGGCGCAGGAGAAAATAAATAGATATAATATTATAGTTAATATTGTATTGAGGCGAGACGCGGGCCGCGCACGCCATGCACTGCGGTGTTGTGCATGTATAGTTCCTCGCACTGCCGCACCTACGGTGGCGCTCCTAAGCTCCCTATATTCTAAACTGTTGTTTAAAATGTAACACAAATTAATGATGTATTAATTCAACGTCTTATTCAATTTGATAATATTATTATCAATTAAAGTGTTTTATTTGTGTCCATATACTGTGAATAGTTCACCACTTGTAAATAAAAGAATATATTTTATTCATATTCGTTATTTCGGTAACATACAGGACGTCGCACCGCCTGTACATATAAGGTAAAGCATCGCGACGGTCGCGGGAGGCAGCATGAATCTTATAGTTCCTATTTAATGCGAGCGAACTATAATGTTCAATTGCCGTTTAATGTAAGATATTCATTGACGTTTTCGCATATTCTGCATTTTTAAATGGTAAGGTATAGGATACGTGAGTATAGCGCTACTCGCTTTTTGGGTGATATATTCTAAATGAATTGTTTCAAATCAACAAATTGTAACGAATTAGTTGTTACAGATCTATATTGTAAATGTGAGTGCAAAATTGAACTCTGTTAAATTATTTTGCGTTATATGAATCGAAGAATGATAGAAATATATTTTAATTTCTATAAAAGAGTAATGAACTGTATTATTTGTACATAAGAATCTAGTTAAGAATATTATATTATCTAGTTTTATCTAGAAAACATGGCAGATACTTATATGATGGCCAGTTTTAGTGTAGTATTAATAAATTAAAAATCTACACATGGTTTTACATGTACATACAAATTACAAGTACCATATACATGTCTTCATGCGTTCAGAGTGCAAGACAAATTTTAATATTTACAGCGGCCTCATAATATTGAATTAATTATAATTAATTTATTGCAGTAGAAATTAATTTGTAAAATTTTAAATGTTAATTTCAGGTTATCAAATTAATTTATTCTTTACTAATTCTGAACATTATTAAATAAAACTGTTGCACATAGTTACCAAATTATTGGTTTTTATTCTTCAATTTCTTTGTTATGTGCTCTGAAACGCCTTTTAATTCTGAATCTAAGCTATTAGTAGGTCTTCTCAATCTTTGCTCATCTTAATTATATATTAATCAATAAAAAATTAATGAATGATACATAAAAGAAAGCAATAATCAATAGATTCATATATATAAATATATATATACATACACATTTACATTTATATATTATTATCTTTAGATGTTATTTTCAAATATATATATAGTTTTATTCACTGTTGAGTAACTGATAAATAATATGAAAATTGTGATGAGCATAGCATTGATGATATACATATTTCACATATTTTCAAATGTTTGGTTCAACTTATACACATATTTTCAGTTTAATCAATGCATTTTTGTTGAAAATACTTAACAATGTAATAATTGTAGCTAATATTAAATATTTCAAAATCTAAATGGAATTAAGTTCCCATAAAAAAAACCATTTTGGAACACTATTGTATCTCCAGGAAAGTAAAATCTGTATTACATTATAATGCAATGTTGTTTTAAAAACATTTGTAACTATTAGGCAAATTTCAGAAAGGAACTGATCATTATTATGGGGTGGAATGTACCATTCTCAACAAGCATGATATGTTACACAATGTGCTAAAACTCATGTACAAAGCTCACTTCAGCTCTTTTTTGTCCTGTATAACATTCAGAGGATTCGCTAAAAAAATTAACAGCAACATAAAGAACATGTGGCATTGTTTTACCATACTGACTGCATAAACATTAACAGTTTACACAGCAAGCATTCATGCAATCGCTATGAGAAAACCAGAGAATCGAAAAGTTCCTAACTACTATTTAATATAAATTTTAACACATGGTGTAACATATTATGGTCACTGGGAATGGGTACATTATACCCTGTAATATTAGTCAGTACACACTTTAAGAGTTTATATGAAAGATTTATTAATTTAATATGAAAAATGTCTTCACCAATATCTTAATGTTTGAAGTTAAAAACAGTTTATAATTAATATTCTGTAATTTAGAGTTATATGTAAAACTTCTCACTAACTTTTGTAAAAAATTGGTGATTGTGCATTGTTTACTTCATGCTATGAATATGGACGCCTCTTTAGAGTTAGTCAACTATTATGAAAACCAATATAATAAGTCTTGTGTAAAGCAGTGGTCAATTATTCGAACAAATAAAAAAAATGGTCATGTGTGGTGAGGTGTAGTAAAACTAATAAGTCTAGTTGATCACAGCTTTTTAACTTTAAATACATACTTTTAAGGGACCTTCAATTCCAGTTAGCTAGTTCTATTTATTGTAGTGAATATTGCTATTGGATGGATTGACACATTGATTTTTGTATGACCAAACCATAATTTTTTATAAATTTACCTTTCTAGGGTGAATAATTTAGTTTGTTTATACAACATTTTGAAATATCATATAAATGTATAGCATATCACATGAACAGACAACAAAAATCAAAATGATTGATTCATCCAAAAGTGTATTAAAATTATTACAATATATTTTGTTGAATATTGTAATGAACTGCTGTCAAGTAAAGTAGATTTTGTGCTCATACAATCTTAAGAAACAGCATTTGGAAATAAGTGAAGAATTCTAATACAAAATGTACCCATGTCTAAAGGAGTTCATGAAAAGCCAAACTGTACTTTAGTAGTAAAACTTAATCTTATATGATCCTTTTTAAACAGGTTGGTATCCACTGGAGTTCTTTTTGAAATGTGTAAAATGGGAAAACATAACATTTTTATGTTATTGAAAATAAAATGAATCTAAAACTTTATGACAGATCTTTTATTTCTTAATAAATCGAAAGAAGTTTCTCTGTCTGTCTGTAATAAAGAGACATGTACTTACGTACGTACCTACATGTACTAGGCAACTCTACATCTATATTTCTTCAGGGATTTTAATTTAACATCACATGTAAATAATGAATTAATATGCATATAAATTTAAACTAATTTATTATGAAAATATTATCGAAAAACGAAATTCAATTCTCAAGCATAAACATGAAAAAAGCGCTAACTAGTGTTGCCAGTTGAGTAGTTGACACTTGCCAAAATCCAAATTTCTAGTAGAGCAGCACTAAATCGAATTTTTAATAACCAAGAAAAGGAATTGTTTATAATCTTTGATTATTCTGAATTTTGTTAAAGAATAAAATATATTCTGTATTCGTAAAGAATAAATAAGAAAAAATAATATCGTCATTACTGAAATCTATTGTGTGTATGAAATAGAAAAGACTTAGTTAATATTTTTTTATGATGTTCATTAGAAATAATAAATAATTTTTGGAACAGTTTTTTATGCTTATATATATTTGTATTTACCTACACGATATATAG
>DWNA01001895.1:0-13135 GCA_018249835.1 Heliconius besckei
AAGAATGCAGCTTTCATACAAAACAAAAACAATGTAAATCGGACCAGTAGATCCAGAGATCTTAGCGTTCAAACAAACAAACAAACAAACTCTTCCGCTTTATTATATTAGTATAGATTAGTATAGAAGTATAGATTGCTTGGAATGTGCTCAAACGATAGTTTTGTTTAATAACTTCTGCAATAGTTTACGAGTATAACTATATGATATTTGATTAACTACAGTATATTTATTTACCTGATAATGTGGTGGCCCACAAAACAAAAAGTAATATAACCCGGACTCGGGACCGAGGTCGATTATATTTCAATATTTTCGTAGTTAAAATTAAACCGACCTATTCATAAAGTGTACTTAATAATAATAATATAAATATACTTTATTGCACATTAAAAATAAAATAAAACAACATACAAAAGGACATACTAAATAAAAAAAATATTTATATTATTAAATAAAATTCACATTTCAAATCATCCACAAGTTGTGTTTTTCTGTGCGTTTCTTCGCACTAATATCAGAAATGGCATAGTCGATTTAATTGCAGTTTTCACTATTGTATTTTGGAAAGCTTCCCTTAACATTTTATGTTTTTGTTTTATTTCAAATGGTTTAGCACTATAAAGAATGTTATTCGCTAATATTGTAATAAATTTTACTTTTGATATTGTTTTTAAATGATATTATTATTAAAAAATAATATAATGCAGATTAGTATATTAATAATTATGTAATTTATGCATACAGAGCCGCGAGCGGGTCGCTAGTATCACATGCTATAGAAATATTAAGTTTCCTTTACATAGAAGATATGACGAAGCTCCCAGTGAGCTCCTCTTAGTACCCATTGTTTCTGACTTAGCGGTGGGTAGTGGGTAACTCCAGGACCTACTAATGTCAATGTCAAGGTTTGAGAAACCTCAAACTGCGATGCGCTTGAAGTTCGGCTACAGTAGTTTCAGGATTATTTATAATACAAGACGAAGTAGAGTAAGAAGTTGCACATAACATTTTAAAGTTTCTGTTCTATTATTTAAAAATTGTAAAATGTAATACCTTAATGTAAATAATAATACAAATATAAATTGTAAGTACTTAACAGAATTAGAAATTCCTTTTATATTAAAACTTTAGGATTATTCTAGTTAAAACAAGGAGAACATAATAATACTCCATTCTGTTAATTTAAAAACATGTTGTAGGGTGGCTATCGTGGCGCAGTGGGCCAACATCTATCGCAACACAGGGAAATGATTATAGTGAAATCATTTTCATTTCTCCACTTTGTTGTTATTTAACACGCAATATCTCGAATTGGGAAAGTCTAGCCTGCTAGGCGGGCAAGGACGTGAAGTTGTTTTTATGTTTTAAGTGATAGAACCTAATGCTATATTTTATTTAATCAATAAAAGCAGGTATATCAAAAAATAGAAAGTTGAGAATCGAACCTACAATCATCACCTATAGAAAAAATCTATTCAACTGGCTAGGCTTTCAGGCTAGGCACCTAGGCTTTCACTAAAATTAAAATTATACATCTCGAATATATCTCACATCCAGAACGATCTACGCCTCTCTAAAGTTAGGCTTTCTGAATTTTGGGCGCAATGTTCATTCGGGAAGCATATAATCAAAAGTAAGAAAAATTCTACAATCAAATCTACACAGCTATCTACATCTAACTGTCTCGTAGAGGTTCGTAGCGTGACCGGGGCGACGACGGCGTAGGCGCTACAGGTTCTTAGTAACGTCATATTTATTGTGTACAATCTTATCACAAAGGGTATTAAACAATTTAGGATTCTTAGTACATGACTGCAAACGCGGCTGTTGTGAAATCCAGTAATTCTCTCGTAACAAGACAAAACGCGGCATAGACTACCGCTTCTCAATGCCCCAAAAATTACAGGGAAACAGAATATCTTGATACTAGGTTCCATCTCAGGGTAGGCATCCTGCTTACGTGGCAAAAATAGCCTTTTTAATCCTGATAAGGTTAATGTAAAATATGTGTAACATCAAGTGAGTACATATTATTATGTACTTAAAATATTTATCAACATTAAATCAAATCAGCTTCACGCTGTATCCCGCACACAGCAGGGTAGGCAGAGGGAACCTAGTGTTAGCACTAGGTCTTAAGACCCACAATCATTAGGTCTTAAGACACACAATCACACTTTGCGCCCCTGCGCGACGACTGGCCTCAAAATATTTATATAAATACTACAAAATCATTAAACAAATCTTCAATCAACAACAACACCGCGTAAAATGATCCGCGATCAACATAAAGAGGCAAGATATAAAGTTACCAATTAACTTTAAAAATATATTATTGTTGGAAAACTTGTGTAAAAGAGGGTAGACGTTAACCGCTTCCGATTTCTAACACTATATAACATACGAAACGAATATAATCGTCCCTTACTTGCGAGAACAATGTGTTATTTCAAGGAAAAGGATACAATTTTAAAGGAGGCGATCCATAAAATGAAGACGCGTTATAAGAACGTGCCTCTAAAGTTTTGTCGTCGCCGTTTACACTTCTGTTATTCGTTCGAGCACGTATTAAATATAGTTAAATATATTCTTTATAGAGTCGTCACGCAGCGTCTGATTACAAACGGTACAGTTGTGGGTTTGACTCCCACTCGTCAGGGAATGAAGTGTTTTCATTTATTGTGTTTTGTAATAAGACATATCGTGGAGTTAAGCTCCCCTACTCAAGACACAATGTCTTGAAAATTAGGCGGGAAGTAGGGGAAAGAGTGTCTTAGCACCAGGTGTATGTGGCGGGATAGTGTGAATAATATCGTAGTGGTAATACGATATTCTGTTCTACGCTTCCTGTCATTATATTAATCGTTAGACAATGCTTCTTTTTACTATTGTTATGTTATTTTACATATATAAATATGAATTCTTAACTTTTATATTTAATCTGCGCTACGCTGGCAATGGCTTACACAAGGGTGATCTCACATAAAAACTTAACACAAAATATATAAATTCTTGACCCTATTTTCTCTGTTCTCTAGTAAAGCAAACCTTCAAAACATAAATAAGAAAAGGTTCTTACCAGAAAACATAGGCATAGTTAGTTCTGGATGGAGTTGTGACAGTTGCCTCGACAGGTAAAGTTGTGAACGACAGTATGTAGTGCACAGTAGCACGTCGAGTGTACCGCGTTCCTTTTCTGACCCTATGTGACAAAAGAAAGTTTATGATAAAATAAATAATAATAATAGTAAATATTAAAAAAATCAGTATAAGGTATAATCAGGTTTGAAAAATCAGTATAAGCCATCTATGGCTTATTGGAGTCACGCCTTAAGACCAACAGCATAAAACACATTAGCTAAAACTCAAGAACTGATTCATCACAGAAATTACACTATTATAGAGGAACACCACGACGACCTCTGGTAGCAAAGGTAACAAAGAAGCGCAACATGCAATGTCTCGAAAGTTGGACGGAGTATCTTAAAACGAGGTTGCTAAAAATTTTTTCTAAGATTGGAACCCATTTTAAGTCTAGTCAATATGAACAAAATTACTTAAAGTAATATAATAATTATGTAATATTTTGCAATTAAAATCTCTATACAAATATAACCACTCCTTTTGTATTAATTAAAACAAAATAATATTTTAAATACAGTAGAATCTTAATAATCTTTTTGATTTTCTCTATTTAACGAATTTTTCGAAGTTCCCTAAAACTGCCCGTAAGATGCCTTATACAATATACCTTTACATTATGAATACATTGCTCGATTCAAAAGCTTTTTCTAACGAATTTTCCATTTTTGCAAAATATAAAAATAAAGTCTTATTTAACTCTATTTAACTTATAACCTTTACAAAACGAATCCTAATCATTGCATTATCATGGCAATAGAAAAACATTTTCAATATAAACTAGTTCTATCTAACAGTAGAGCGCAGTAAAGTCCCCCACAGTTTGTCGTGATACAGTTAGTCATCGTGTTCCTGATTACATACTTCGGACATGTAAATAGTTAAATTTGTACGAAACGAAAAAAAAGGAAAAAGGTTATATTGTTTAAAATCAAAATACTATCTTCAAAACAAAAAAAAAGAGTTATAATAGATTTAGCATTTTTTAATGATAGTTTCTATAAAAGTAATTTATTTAATCGTATCGTATTTAATTAAGTTTATCTCGTTGAAATATTTCAATAGTATGTGATAACGTATATAAAGTTACGTACAAAGTTTCAAAGATATGAGTATAAACATTTGAGTAGCAGTAGTATAAAGACGTCGGTCGGTCCGTCCCCTGTAGCAGTCGCATGGAGGCAATGTGACTGGCAGCAGGGCAGCGCGCTTATATATACGGGTGGCGTCCCTTCGTCCGCAGTCATCGGCGGATAGGCACGGCAGACGCACGCGCGCCATGTCCGCCACGGTAACCCTAGGGGGCGACGTTACTTTCGAGACCACCACGGAGCCGCTAGGCAATGAAGCCAATCAGACGCAGTTCGACCTTTGGGCCATGCAGGCAGCCAACGCGCTCTACCTCTACTACACTCCGCTGCTGATCTGTCTGGGCTCTCTGGGGAACTTGCTCTCGGTCTTCGTCTTTTATAGCAGCAAGCTTCGTTTACAATCTACTAGCCAATACCTGTCGGCTTTGGCGATTTCCGACACGGTCTTCCTCCTACAGCTGTTGCCTCCTTGGCTGAGCGCCGCGCAACTCACCGGTCTATTCCACACGGGCGGGTTTTGTCAAGTATTTGTTTACGTCTCGTACGTCACTTGTTGCTTGAGCGCGTGGCTGGTCGTAGCTTTTACTGTGGAACGATTCGTCGCAGTCCTCTATCCATTGAGAAGGAATGCTATGTGCACGTTGACCAGGGCCCGTCACGTCATTATCGGTCTAACGATAACCTCCGTTGTATTGAATCTACCCGTGTTGCGCTTCGCACTCCCTACTATCGATGATTGTAATATTGACCGGGAGTATCTAGAGCACGCTGCTAGGTTCAATTTGGTAGACACCGTACTGTCCTTCACTGTCCCGTTGGGGATCATTATAGTGTTGAACACATGGATCATGATAGGAGTGTGTCGTTTAGAGCGGGCACGCCACCAGCTGATGAAGACGGAGCAGCCGCGCCTGGGGCAGCGCGCGCGGTGCACGCGGCTGCTGGGCTGTCCGCGGTCGCAGCAGAAGGTCACGAGGATGCTGTTGATAGTCTCCTCGGTGTTCGTCATCCTGAACCTCCCCGCCTACACGATAAGGGTCCTGGCCTATGCGTACGACATGGTAAGTTACTAAACATGATATTTTTTACGCAAAACTTTTTCTTTATTCATATATTATTGCTATGGCAACTTTAACAAAAGAAATATATACCTATATGTAAATATTCATACTATTGAGATACATTGCCCTAATATTTATTAGCGAAATGGCATTTTGCGATGTTAATATTATTTCTTTTTCTAAAAATTGCTCATATGCATATACCTAATGTCAAAACATATATTGCTAGGCGTTATATTTTAAATGTCACAAGCTATATAATACTTGTTCTACACACATTTTTCATAAATCCATTATTATAATAATAATCATTGAGAGTAAATTGTTTTTCTTCAACGTTTGTAATAGCATACATCATTCGCGCCTTGACACCTATGGGGGGGTTACGATCAAGTTACCGGTAAAAGCATTTTTAATTCACTCTACCGTACTTGTGAACACATTTATGTTAAAACGTAAAAGATCATCGAACAGACCGAATTTACTTTGAAATATGAGCTTAAAATAATACAAATAATATTATTTTTCGTCAAAAAGAAATCATGTTGTGTCAAAATTTCGGGTTTCGGTAACAATGTAATTATTTAGAGACGAGTTGTTTCCTTATAAGCCGTGTTCCTATTTAAATTAGAAATATTATACTAAAAAATATAGTTAAATATTATTTTTATCATTTTGCTGGTCATTGTCGTGCAATAAATTTGTTTATAAATGTTTAAATTGCTCCCTAATATATATATATATATATAGTTTCATTTTCCGCACGTTACATATAGTGTTACTCGCACAAAAAAAATACATTTTTATTTTATTATTTTTGAAATCGGCAAGGCGCAGGGGCACAGCGTCGGATGCTCGACAGTGTTTAGTTCGACTCCAACTCCGGGGAAATATATTTTCATTTCATCGCATTGGCAAAGACAAAGCGCGGCGTTGAATTCCGCGTCTCCGCGTCTCAGCGTCTTGAAAATTGGGCCGTGCGTGGGGAAGGGACCGTCTTAACACAAGGTTTCATCTGGCTACCCCAATAGTGTTATATTGAACGTAGTACACTAAGCCATGTAGGTTAGGATAGCCAGAGTGTACCTAGTGTTAAGACACTCAGTTCGCCATTTTCCTTTGAATTTTCTAGATATTGCGTGTGTATTAATACAAAAAATATCCTTATATAGTAATGTTGGATTAGGTTACATACTCGTCACTCTAAACGGAAGTGAGCCCGCGATCACCGGCGCTGTAGCCAGTGTCAATTAGACGCACCTCGTCGCGCAATTATGGTTATTTTTATAACACATTACGGCTACTACGTTACGGCGATTCGCCTGCGCGGCGATTTACTTCTGAAAAACGCACATGAGCAGTTTAAAGAAGGATCCTATTTGTTTTCCTTGGATCTCCCGCGTACAGAAGTGTAAACATATAGAGATAAAATTAAAACACTCCGACCTAAGCTTTCTACTCAATATTGTCTGGTAAGTGGCGGAGTCTCGCTTCATAATAGGACGGGGATTTAAAAACAATTTTAAAGTTTACTCATTTTCTCAAATGAGAATTAAACTCGCAACCATCACGTCTAAATTTGCTTTTTCAGGAGGCAGTAAAACGCTTTTTCTCTGCATGAGTAGAGTAACAAAAACTATATACTCGTTTTTTTTTAAGTTACTTACATATTTTAATACATTTGGGAAATTTATTACTACCTGTATAAAAATTAAAAGAAAAACAAAATAAGCAAGTTTAGGTATTTTACGTATGAAGCGCTCGTTTCGCCAAAGTGCATCAAAGTTGGCCGTTCAGGTGGTAGATGGCGCCTATCAAAAATACTTCATTTTCAAAAACCATCCCTAGTAATACAACAATAATATTTGATTTAGATTATCAATTGTCACGTACAAAGGATATTTATTACTATTTTCACTTTTACTTATTTTTCAAAATATTATGATTTTTTTTTAAATATATAATTATTTATTTATCAAACTAACTAGATAAGTCATATAACCCCGACATTCTCAGGTCTCAGTACAACTTAAAAAAAAAAGTAAAATAATCATTAAAAAGTCAAGCTTGCATTTAAAAAACAGAAAATTTAAAATAAATTTCACTAAATAGCTTTTAGTTTATTTTTAATTTTTTAGGGAATACTTGAATTATTCCCTAGACTTACTACTGAATTAGGCATGATATATTTTATTATTGACAATGATAAAGTTCAGATCAAAGGGCGCTTTACATTCGATGTCGATAATTGCAATAACAGGGGCTTCTCGAAACCTTAAACAGAACTGTCGTCATTGGATACATCAAGTAGTATAACAAACAATACATATATTATAATTACATAAATTTGAGCATAATTATTTATTCAATTGTAGCTGAAAACTAAAATTATTTAAAACTAGCTGCCCCCCGCGGCTTCGCCCGCTTGAACTACACGGAATTGACAGACAGTCAAATGTGTTGATGTCAATGAATAATTTCATTTACTCGTTCAAAAACAGCTTTTAATGTTAAATTAAGGATTTATTATATTCTTTGTAAAATAGCTGTACTGATTGCAATTACAAAAAATACCCAAATTGAATCGAATAATCCAATGGCTCAATAATGCTCATTGCCTGTAGCGTCACAATGTTTAATACAATTTGCGTGTGTTTGCTAATATTAGGCACAAAATCTACTCTATTTTTGTCGATATAATATTGGCAAAAACCAATTGAATGGGGATCGAACCCACAACCTTCGCGTTTGAACTCAGACGTGGTGCTAGTCAGCCACGATGGCCTCATTAAGTTCCATATATTTAAAATTATTTCCTATGAAATACAAGCACATAAGAAAATAAGTAGAGACATTGTATTCTTTGTATATCGCTAGCTTCTTACGTAGTAAAGTGTGGGCGGCGTATGAAGAAATACATCTAATTAGTATCTACCTACATAAATAATACAATATTGTTTTTAGCGACGTAGGCATAGACATCCAAATGTTAAGACATACTTTTCGACTAATCTCATAAATAAAAAAACTAAAAAATGTGTTAAAAATATAATATAATATTTCACCGGTCAGGCAAGACAACACGCGATTTGTGGTTTCGCCACATAACACGCACTGTCTTTGAAATGGATAGAACGCGGTGAGCGGAGTGTTACAGCACTCCTCTATCTATCTAGGCGTACAGCGTAAAGCTGTTTTTTTAACTAAATATAAAAAAAACATATAAGATTATATAGATGATAGATTATATAGTATGTCGCAATAAAAGCTCTATGTTGATAGATGCGACACTGTATGACGCTTACAAAGTTGTATTAACAAAAATATTCCTTGTTTGCATTTAAAGTTTGAACCCACAATGCACGTTTGAACAACTGTGGCACGATACGGTCGAGGCCTTGAAGTTCTGCATTTAAAAGAAAATCGATGTATTACTTACTTACAATATTTTAAAGTTCAAGCTCTCTTAAAGTTCATAGACGTCGATTTGTTTCCCTGACATATAGTCTGTAAATTGAATACAGCGGATAAATTTAATTTCATTGTTGTAATAAGACTATAAGATATACTAAGACTATAAGATTTGAAGCCGCGCCCCTTAAGCTCGATGTTATTTAATGCGCGCTCAACACGTACAAAAACATGTTTTAGTTCAAGCCCCATTAATCATTATATTCAATGTTCGTATAAAATTAAGTATTTGTTTTGGCAAAATCAATAAAAATAATACCATTAGATAAGCCGATACAAAATACGTACAACTATACTAGCTTAATAATTAATTAAATGTTAGAAATCTGAATTAAATAGTCACATGAAAATAGATTTGAACTCGCGCCCCCTAACTGAAACGTTGAGACTTAACCAAGGCAATATGTGAAAGGATGAGTCCATACAGAGCTTAATTAGCTGTACTTAAGTCTACGCGTATACGTTCAAAATCTATACATCAAATTTAAAATAAAAATTACTTAATTTAACAAAAGAAAGCCACTAGCAAATACAGTTTGAACAACAAAGCAAAAAAGACTATTATGTACCTTTTAGAGCGTGGTCGATAAAAACTCGCTCTCCGTATACAGAATACATACAAAAATACAAATATTTTGTAAAATAAATTTTCGAAACCAATGGATAGGATGGATTAAAAATCTGTTAGCTTTTGTTAAAAAATTCGTTTTCTGCATCAATAATTATAAAACACAGTAAAGATAACGAGTGTATGTTTGAATATGTGTCTGAAATATTAGACAAAGTAAGCAGAAAATATAACATATATACGACCGGAATAAAGGAATCCAATCGGAAAACATAAAAGCTGAACGCCATTACAGCGCAGTGGACGTGTCAGGCTCCGCGCCACAGAGGAAGTGTAGAAAAGATACTTGTCCAGCGACAATAAGATGTTTAACGCTTAGGACGAATTGTAAAGAACGGAGAGATCATTCACTTTCAGTTTAGATGATATAAATTAAATAGAGAACAGTTAGTAGTGAGCAGTTTCAATTCGGTGAAATCAATAATTTAATACTTAACTAAGGCAAAAGCCCGTCTCGATGTGGTATTGATTTTAGCTTTCTAGAAAATGGCCATTTAAATTATATTACATAATATCATAAATAAAATTTTATAAATATATACTCAAATAAAATGTACGAAATATTCGACGAAGCAGGTATTAAGACGTCTTCTATATCGGATTATTTTTTTTATCTTTTATAAAATAAAATTGTTATAATATATTCATCTAAATTAATAAAAACATATAATATATAAATATAGAAAAAGGAACACAAAAACTGATTATTAAAAATATATTAATACTATGAAACCATTGAAATGAAAACAATTCACATAATAAGTCAAAAGGATCCCAGTACAAATGTCCGCCGTGTTTCATGGAAATAAGCTTCAAAAACATATTCTGTTTAATTGCGATATTAAATTATTTGTTTGCGTTCGTAGAGGATTACGGGGCGTAGTTTCCCGCTCTCCGGTAGTCAGCTCCGACGCGTCGGTGCGTATGCACGTGTACCCCTTGCACAATATTTTGGTAATTTACGACGAAAGTTTGCGTGGCTAGTGGTTATTCTCTCTCTCTCTTATAGAACATAGAAATCCTAAATTATGGACGAGACGGCACGCGCGGTCTCACTCGTTATTGAAAATTTTATATTATTTGTGATAATTATCTATTTTGTTTATAGTTTTCGTATCAGGAGTTTGTTATGGACTCAAATTATAACGGGCATTCTTCTAAGCGGTGTAGAGATTGCTATACATTTTCAAATCATGTTGGAGCTGCTGAAAATTATGTTTATTGTAACAATTATTATGTTAAGTGGACTTTTGTACTTGGCTACTTTGGCCACGAATGATGATGATGTGGATGATGACCAAGAAGTTTACTACTTTCCCGAAACCGACGAGGACAGTGACGGTACCGACTGCTGGCACGAAGGTATGCAGTTCGATGAAGACAGTGACGACAATAGTTTAAGCAGAGAAGACAGTGGATATGATGACGATTATCAAGACGCCCAGTAAAGTGTTCATTTATTAATTAAATTTTGTGTTATCATTTAAAAGTTTTAATTAAAAATAAAGAGTGCGAAAATGAACAATAAAAATGTGTAATACGATTGTTTCTTGTATTGGTAATGTGTTTTTCAAGAGGTATCAATAATTAAACCAAGTGGCGCTATAAAATATATCTCGAATCAAGGTGCGTAAAGTTATTTTTGCAGCAGAATATTTAATTCAAAACGAATATTGACAAATCATATTTATTATCTGACAATAATCAATATTATTTGTCGTAGATTTTACAAAAGCGAACAATTAATATACTTTATTTAAATCGAGATCATTTACTAGAATATCCTAGTTAAAAATTTATACAATAATTTATTCGATATTGTAAAATTTAATAGTGGTTTATCATTTCAAGTACATAATTATATATTTGCTAAAACTGCATTTATTCGTTCGACTCTCGTTAATTTGACCCAGCGGTAATTCGAACCTCTCTATAATTATCACGACTTCTCTAGAAATACGCGCTGGGACATTAATGTTTAATTATATGATCAATTGGCTTAGCTTTAACGTGACGTATATTATTAGCTTTAACGTGAAGTATAGAATTGCATTATTGACACACAGTAGATTATTTTCAGTAGGTAATACATCCGATATACGCATTTTACCCCGTACCTAAATATAAAACGGAAGTAAAAGATGGAGTCTTTATATTTAAATGTATTTTTTATTTCCTTGATTTAGTTTCGGTTTTCTCAAAATAAATTGTTACTGTTTTCCAAGGTTATACTCCAACATACTCGTATATAGAATTAAATGCATGTAACATAAACACAAGATATCTTTAATTTTAAATACTGAACGCGGAAAAGAAATCGTAAAATGTATGTTTTTGCATATTTTCAGTATAAACAAAATCTATATAGGATTTTTTTTAAAGCCAACTACGAAACTAAGATTAGAAATGTTTCCATAGCGAAGTGTTTGTTTATAGAACGCCGATGAAATTGGGGGTCGGTGGACGGCCCTGCAACAGGTGTCCTCGACGTTCTTCCACACAAACTTTGGCATCAACTTCCTCCTATACTGCCTGAGCGGCCAGAACTTCCGTCACGCTCTGATTCAAGCCATACCGTGTATACGGAGGCGGGCCCGGCGTGCGGTTGCTGTGAGAAGAGCTGCCTCTAACCCGGCACGAGCGAATAGTATCTCAAGTAAGTCATTTAAAATACTAAACATTTGTAACTTTAAAAAATAATCATATTTATACAAAAAAGTGCGCGAAAGCGAACTACTAAGCTAGCTTTGCCAATCCCATTTCTTATCAAGATATTGGAATTTAATCAAATCAATAGATATTTGGCAATATGCATCGTTTTCTATATTCTGTAAAAGGCGGTAAAAAGTATGTATCGGTTTCAATGATTCTTCAGATTTGAATTAAGTTGATTTATTATTGTTATTATTTTATTAGTATGTAGTCTTTAAACGCCGCTCCAGCCACATCAGTCATGCAAAAAGGATGTATTTGGTAAAAGAGATTTTTTTAAGGTAGGCAGTGGGAAGCTAGTGTTATGACACTCCGCTCCCCGCTTTCCGTCGGATTCAATAGAGTGGCGGATCTCAAAGCTTGTGCCACGACTGGCCTCAAAAAAGAGAGTATGCTTATTATTCATCACCATTTGGTGATTGTGATACGCTCTCTTGTAACATTTTAAGTTATTTACGGTACATTTTTAAAACAAAAGACCGAGTGAGTTAAACGGTTTATTTGCTGGCGTATTAAATATTCTAACAGTTTCTTTGAATTTGTAGCTGCTTTGTTTTCGTAGACTATTTCAAAAATCAATCGGAGCTACTACAATATTATTACTTTTAAAAAAAAATCCCAAAAATAACTTCAACACTATCGTAATACATTTAGGATATAACCACCTACGACGTGCGATGGCCGAAAGCTCCATCTTAATAGAATTGAAATCCTCCTTATCCTAATTAGAAATTGGAAAGGAGGCCTAAAATTAGTAGCGGAGTGTTTTCACACTCTGTTTCCTGTGTCCAAACACGTGATTGATTTTAATAAACAAGTCTATTACACATTTGAAGAGAAGCCTAAATACGGCCATAGTATTAATAAGCACTAGAGTACAGAAGTACAGAAATATATACAGACTAGTGGGCCCGGACGCGGCTACGCCCGCGAATATATAAGCCTAAATAATTAAAATAAGTTAAAAAATAATAATAAGTGGAGATTTATTATTAGAAAAAATATCTAAGTAACCGAAATGAACAAAC
>DWNA01001896.1:0-13134 GCA_018249835.1 Heliconius besckei
TTTTTTTTCACGATTGTAAGTTAAGTTTATTTTTAGTATGTATTGAAATTACCTATTGTACTAAAGAAAAATCACTGATCCCATTATATTTTGTATAAAGTACTAGCCTCGGTCTATTTAACTCAAAGCATAGGAACTAAAAATAGAAGATGTAATTAATAATACTAAATAGTGTATTCCAACATTTATTTTAAAAAAATATATATTTATATTCGAGTCTTATATGTCTATTACTTGGACACTTTGTTCATAAAATATTAAATTCAAAATTTAAAAAGTTATAGTCACCTACTGCAGAAATTAAAGATATCGCGATTAATATTTTTATATTCTCTTAACGTTTCCTCAAGCACAGCTTCTCACGAACGAACGGGCTGAACAGTGTGAACTGTGTTGAATCGCAATTAATAACATATACTTATAGCACTCAAACAGTGAAAGTTTAAAATAAACAAGCTTTCTAAGAAAGAGCACGATATATTCATAAAATTTAACTTTAATATAATTTCAAGGATGTAATGTCGCAAGTGCCTGTAGAAGAGGTTCTTATGGGCATGGCGTCACAGTTATCGGAGCGTGAAGATGCCCTCCTTTGTTCCGATGTTAGAGATAATCTCTTTGGACCCATGGAATTTTCTAGACGAGATCTTGGTGCCTTGAATATTATGAGAGGAAGAGATAATGGCCTGCCTGATTACAATACTGCCAGGTAACTATTAAATACCGATAGATTAGCATGTAATCGGACATGGTTTCCTCTGTCTTGCTGGATATTAAACGGCACTGTCTCAGCAATCCATTTTTGAAGTTAATATATTATTTGAATTTTCTTTGTAGAAAAAATTATGAGCGTTTATCTTAATATTGTAAGCTCTATCCATACCTAATATTACAATATTTAAATATTGATGATTGATGATTGGCTTATTCTAGCAGACGGTTTAACCTGGCGACCTTAAAATACAAATAATTTAAATTATTTAAAAATTATATTAATTTATTAATTTTAATAAACTATTATTTTTAACTGTTATCTTTTGGACTAATATTAAAATGATAACATTACAGGGAATATTTCGGTCTTCATAGAATAAAGACCTTCAATGAAATCAATCCTCAACTTTTTGAGGAGAACCCGGACTTGCTTCAGAATTTGATACAGATATACGAGGGCAAACTTGACAACATCGACGTTTATATTGGTATTTATTTACTTTTAAGTATCGTAAAATTAAAAGTATACATTTAAAATATAAACAATTTAATTATCATAATTTATAACCATCTAGAAAACTAAAAATAAAATTAAACTTATTTTTAGGTGGAATGCTCGAGTCTACCGGCCACCCTGGGGAATTGTTTAGAGCTATCATTATAGACCAGTTTACTAGAATACGAGATGCAGACAGGTTTTGGTTTGAAAATGAAGGAAATGGGTAAGAGATAAATTTTATATAGAATGTTTACTTCTTTAGATCTTAAATCTTTTTTTTTGACAAATGATTTATATAACTTATAAGTCGCTAAAAATTTTTTTGTTATTTCTTCTTGTCAAATTATATCTGAATTTGAAACCATTTAAAAAATTACAATTGAAATCAGAATGTTACTTAGATCCCTTAACAATTACAGAATATTCACACCCCAAGAAATAGAAGAATTACAAAGGATAAATATGTGGGATATAATAGTAAACAGTACAGCGGTGGGTCCAAATGATATACAGCGTGACGTGTTTCATTGGTCCGAAGGTGACCCCTGCAAACAGCCATATCAGCTAAACGCCTCAAAATTAGCACCATGCAAATATCTTAAAGGCTATGATTATTTTGAGGTAAGGCCAGAATTCCATATCTTTCATGCCTTATGAAAATAGTCTTAGTTTTGAAAAAAAAAGATAATTTACAATTTTATATTTTGATTCCTATATTATTTAATCTTCTTCTTTTTCTATCTCAATGGTATAATATTTACAGGGAAACGAGTTCGCATACATCTATACCTGCTTGATCTTAGCGTTTGTACCGATACTATGTGCGGGCGCTGGATATGGAGTTGTAAAGTTACAAAACAGTCGTCGACGCCGCCTTAAAATGCAACAAGAACATTTAAAAAATGCTGAACAGAAAGGTAGATTACATATAATTTTCATACAATTGACTGACTAAAATATTTGTTGCTATAATTCATACTAAACTAATATTTCTAATTTATATTTAAGTTTACAATAATTTATTTTATAGGTTCAGTAGATAAAATGGTATGTCGAGAATGGGTGCACGCATCACACAAAAGATTAGTGAAACTAAGACTCGGACCCGAACCTGCTTTATACGTGACCGATAGGAAAGGTGATAAGTTGAGGACTCTACCACTGCAAAATTCCGACCAATTAACTGTTATTGAAAGTCAGGTAACGATAACAATATTTTTCATAGTTTTACAGAAATATTCAAAATATGTTTTCATTTATATTTGCGCTTCTAGCGCAGAAGCACACACGTGCGACTATAAGTGCGACAGGGTGTGGTTTCGATTCCTACTCGAGAAAATGAAATATTTAATATTTCCTGGCTCTCGTAACGAGGCAAAGCGCGGCGTTGAGTTCCGCCACTCAACATGCAGTGCCTCTTGCACGCATTCACCCATATATTTTAGTTTATTACCGTACTGTTTTGTGAGCAATTTAATTATTATGATTGTTATTATTTTTTAAATAGGAAAGCAATAACAAGCGTCCGCTGGTTCTGATAAGAGTACAGAGGGAACACGATCTCGTGTTGGAAATGGACTCGCTTTCTTCAAGACGCAAATTCCTTGTTAAGTTGGATACTTTTTTGGCACAACATAAAAAGGCGTTAAATCTTACTCAAGTAAAGTATATAAATATTATATTAGTATATAAGTATTTCAATTTTTTCAACAAATTTTTATATATTTTTAACAATCTTACTTGAAAATAATCTTTAGTTAATAAGTAAAAAACTAACAACTAAAAGAAAAGATTAAGCTAGCTATATTCATTGAAATATTTTATTCATTGAAATATTTTATATTGATATTCTTGAGATAATTAAAAAAGCTCTATCATGATTTACCTTACGCTAAAAGGTAGGCAATAATACATAAGTATTCGTTTTTAAAATGAATGAAAACAACGACGTATTAATATACTACAAAGAATACATTTAATATTATTAAAGGGTCATCGGGAACAAATCTTAGCATCAGCTGAAACGAGAGAGCGTCGACAACGGAAACTTGAACATTTCTTTAGAGAAGCTTACGCTATTACTTTTGGATTGGCGCCTGGAGAAAAGAGACGGAGATCAGAGGATTCTGATCCCGAGGTAAAACTTTTTCCTATATATCTTGATACTACATGACAGTACATCCTTACTTTCAAAACAACTATTATGTACATATAGATAGATGTAAATAGAATAAAATACAATAAATATATAAAACTATTAACTTCATTTTAAAACATTTCCCATTTCAGTCTATAGTAATGAGAACCTCGCTGTCAAAAAGTGAATTTGCAAACGCACTAGGAATGAAGGCCGACGCAGTCTTCGTTAAAAAAATGTTTAACATTGTGGACAAAGATGGTGATGGCAGGATATCTTTTCAGGTATATATTACTGTATATTAATACACATACATAATTTAAGTACACGCATTTTATTATTACAATATGAGCGTACCAATACAAATGTGTATTTGTGTGCTTTTTTTATAGTATTAAATTTTGAAAAGGTAATATTGAAAAAATCTTTATAAGAAATAACTTAACCATTTACTATTACGTTCCAGGAATTTTTAGACACTGTAGTATTATTCTCTCGGGGAGCGACGGAAGATAAACTTCGTATAATATTCGACATGTGTGACAACGACAGGAACGGTGTCATAGATAAAGGCGAATTGAGCGAAATGCTGCGATCTCTGGTTGAAATTGCGCGAACTACATCGCTTCGAGACGAACACGTTACAGAGCTTATTGATGGAATGTTTTCTGTAAGTAATTATTAGTAACATCTTATTTGCATACAGATTTTTTTCATATTTATAGATAATTTTATACTTTTTATGGCTTTAAAGTGTTATTTAGACACTAGTATAGATCAATATTTTCGAAAAATAATGACAGAAATATTATTTAGCATAATGCTATCAATTAATAATTATTTAATAAGTAGCCCCCTCAAAATGGGGCGAGCTTGAATCCCGTTACGTATTTTTTATACTCTTGCTAAAATAATTTAATATTTTTCAGGATGCCGGTCTTCAACATAAAGATCATCTTACTTATTCAGATTTTAAAGTAATGATGAAAGAATATAAAGGTGAATTTGTAGCTATTGGTCTCGACTGTAAAGGCGCTAAGCAGAACTTTCTGGATACTTCGACTAATGTTGCAAGAATGACTAGCTTTCATATTGAACCATCCATGGAACAATCTAGGTGAGACCTTTATATTAGTTTTTTTTTCTTGAGTCTAAATTATTTATAAAATATTTGCACCAATATTTTCTTTATCTGAACGTGTAATATGAGACCATAAGGACACGAAGCATGAAATAACTTTTTCTACTATATATAGTATAGTACATACATTGTAAAAAATTCGGAATATTGGACTGTGAATTGTGATCAACATTTTTTTTCAGACACTGGTTCCTTCTTAAGTGGGACTATCTAGTAACATTCCTTGAAGAAAACAGACAAAATATATTTTACCTGTTTGTGTTTTACGTTGTCACAATCGGCTTATTCGTGGAAAGATTTGCTCATTACTCCTTTATGTCAGAACATCTGGATTTGAGGCACATAATGGGAGTGGGGATCGCTATCACTCGAGGATCAGCCGCATCTTTATCGTTCTGCTACAGTTTATTACTATTGACTATGTCAAGAAATTTATTAACTAAACTAAAGGTAATTTGTAAACATTACATTAAAACCATTAAAATTAGTAATTTTCTTTTAACTTACATGATTTTTTGGAAATTGTATTGATTATAAAAACTTTAGGACATGAATGTCCCTAAGTAAATATTACCTTTTGTAAAATGTCCACTTTACCAATAGTGAATTATTTAAATTCTAATAACTTGAATAATACAACCATAATAAAATAATTATAATTAAGATACCTATTTCAGGAATTTAGTATTCAACAGTACATACCATTAGACTCCAGCATCCAGTTCCACAAGATAGTTGCTTGCACCGCACTATTCTTTTCTCTCCTACATACAGCAGGCCACTTGGTCAACTTCTATCACGTGTCGACTCAACCGGTAGAGAACTTGCGGTGCTTGACCAAAGAAGTTCATTTCACATCAGATTTCAGGCCTGGAATTACTTATTGGGTGTTCCAAACTATCACAGGTAATTTAGTAACTATTGTTAATTTTTTTTTATTTGTCCTTCGAAAATATAAAATTGCGTAGGTTATCAATGATATACATAAAAATTATAAAAGATTAAAGATTTAATTCATAATTATTTCAGACAACAACGACTGGCAAGAGATAAAAAATATTATTTTCTTTTAATAATGGGAATGATCCATTTCAAATAATTTAACCAACTTTCACTATTTGCATACCACTTAATATTTTAATTCCAACAGGTGTAACAGGAGTTCTTCTGTTCATAATAATGTGCATAATATTCATCTTCGCTCACCCCGTGATACGTAAACGCGCGTATCCTTGGTTCTGGCGCGCTCACTCGCTGCACGTGGCGCTGTACGCACTCTGCCTTGTGCACGGCCTCGCTAGGCTCACTGGGGCTCCTCGGTTCTGGATATTCTTCCTGGGACCAGCAGTCGTTTATACAATGGATAAGGTAGATTTTTAAAATCACAAATAAATGAAAATCATATATTTCATTGATTTTGAACTAGTTAAATAAATAAAAATTCGATATTTTTTCAGGTGGTATCCTTACGCACAAAATACCTGGCGTTGGATGTATTAGAAACAGAAATGCTGCCTTCAGATGTTATTAAGATTAAGTTTTATCGGCCGCCGAATCTTAAATATTTATCAGGTATGGACAATATTATTTATTATAGAATGCTAGCATTACTATGTAAATAACAGACAATACCTTAATATAAACATACATTTTAAAGCTATCGCGGATCAGTACAGTGTCTGACATTGCGCAGATTTCGGCGGAACGTAGAGAACGTAATATCTTGTTCCTATCTACAATTTTTTAGAAATATTCATAATCACCTTTTATTATTATTTACTTATTTCTAAATAGGTCAGTGGGTACGTCTCGCTTGCACCGCCTTCAAGAAAAAAGAGTTTCACTCATTCACTCTAACATCAGCTCCTCACGAGAACTTCCTCTCGTGTCACATCAAGGCGCAGGGACCGTGGACTTGGAAACTTAGAAACTATTTCGATCCGTGTAATTTTAATCCGGAAACTCAACCAAAAATTAGGTAATATTTGTAGAAAATCTGTACACTTACCAGATTTAGCACCCATGTATAGAGCCCGAACATCGAACTCAAAAATCCTATTTCAATAAGGTCACATACTCGTATTAAACTAATAATAATTAACATCAATTTCATGAAAACGGATAAGAGGTTCTAAATTACACCAGTAACTATAGATTATACATCATAAAAATAAATTGTACATAAATATCATATTTCAAATATGTTTATAAAGCAGATGGCATTAATTCCTTTCTATTTTAACCAGGATCCAAGGTCCATTCGGCGGTGGTAACCAGGACTGGTACAAATTCGAAGTGGCAGTGATGGTCGGAGGTGGTATCGGTGTGACTCCCTACGCCTCTATACTCAATGACCTTGTGTTCGGAACTTCCACAAATAGATACTCTGGAGTTGCTTGCAAGAAGGTTAGTCATAATTGAAAAGTGTAGGTCTCTTTATATTAAAAATGCCTAACCATACATATTTTCAGTAGATTCAGACATTATAAATGCTATAAACAACCATTTCTGGATACTTATGTAAATTATTTATGATAGCGACCTGATAAGACTGATAATTACTTTTGTATTCAATTATTAATACAAAGCTTTAAAAAAAATAGGTATACTAGTTCAACAAAAAAAAAACAAAATAATGAAGCACTCCATTCAATATGTAAATTCAAAACAAATATGTATATTATAGTATCTTTGATAGTAATTACGACTTTTTCTATGCAGGTATACTTCCTATGGATATGCCCATCACATAAGCACTTTGAATGGTTCATCGACGTGCTTCGCGATGTTGAACGCAAGGATGTCACCAACGTCCTTGAAATCCATATCTTTATTACACAATTTTTCCACAAGTTTGATCTCAGGACTACTATGCTTGTAAGTTTTTAAATGTCAAACAGTATACAAATACCTATTCGTTACATTCCTATAACGAATCAAACTTTATTTATGGTTGAAATTATTGATTCATTTAAATCCGTAATAACGAATGTAGGGGCATTATATATATTAATACTGTCAACTTTTGTATTTTAGTATATCTGCGAGAATCACTTCCAAAGGCTGTCCCGTACATCAATGTTCACAGGATTAAAAGCAGTAAATCACTTTGGCAGACCAGACATGTCCTCATTTCTAAAATTTGTACAAAAGAAACATAGCTACGTAAGTAACAAAAAAATGTCCAAAGGTTTTCACAAGAAGCTCTTTACAACTTATTAGTATAAATAAAATTAAAATTATAAAAAGTGAGACTAAAAGGGAAATAGATATATTTATACAAAGCTTTTTTAGTTCCACTCTTCAAAATTTACATTTTATTCGTTTAATGGATAATTATTATAACGCTATATATCTCTTTCTGTTCTTTTCAATCAAATATACAAGAGAATTAGTCGAAATTTATCTCTTAGAAAATAATGTGCGCCTAGTAAAGCGAAGGGTGATTGTGACGTTACTCAACTACATCCGAAAATTCAACGAACTACTTATTACAAATGGCTGCTTCCAATACTTCCAAGGCTGAAAATAATATGTAATTAAAACTCAACTTACTTTAACAACTTAATAAGCTTTTAGGTTTCGCAATTTTTATTTAGTGTGTCCGTGAGACAGATACAGAATGTATTCTTCGGTATTTAAATTAATAAAACTTAACAATTTTTTATTTTTCAATGTCGACATTAAGTCTCCTTTATTGAGTTTATTCGTGATTCTGTTTCATAATATAATTATTAATTATAAAATAAATAATAAAGAAATCCTAAAATAATCAAAATAAATTTTAAAGCTAAGTAAAATGATAAAATAATAATAACACAGCATTCAGAACATTCTGTAATAAGAAGTAAATTAGACTTGCCTTTCCATTCATACATCGTGACTGATCGCGGGTTACACAAGGATTTAAATTATAGTCGTCTACGCGAAGTTGGTAGTGCACTTACTGTTTAATAATTATTTGTTATATATTTATTGATTCAAAGGATTTTCTGGCATGGCCATTTGATATTTAACTTAAGATGACAGAATATTATCAAAAATCGTTGCGCTCATATAAAAATTGATGACACATTGTATCCCGCACAGCAGGTGTTGAGTGTTGAGTGTTGTCACACACTTATGCTGATGGGCCACGACTGGCCTCACATTTTACGGAAAACGAAGAGCCTAGTGATGCAACACCTGTTAATTTTCATTTAAGCTCAATTAACATATTTACCTACTCTTAAATAATTTTGCCGACAACTGTCAACCGAATCAGCTATCGGTTCTAATAAATACAGATATAATCAGTCTTTTTTTAACTTTACGATTTATTTCCATACAGGTATCTAAAATTGGCGTATTCTCATGCGGTCCACGACCTCTCACTAAGTCAATAATGTCCGCGTGCGAGCAGGTCAACCGCACGAGAAGGCTTCCCTACTTCATACATCATTTTGAAAACTTCGGCTAAAATGTACTTATAAGTATTATTTTTATTTCAGACTAAATTAATTAAAGAGCAATTGTTAAATTTTTACAAATTTATTGTGCTCAAACGATTTACCGATACTTTAGGTAGGTATTTATCGATTACTTGTGATTAAATGTTTTTTTTTTATTATTTTAAAATTATATCATTTTTTATTTATAAATATTGAAGTTAGTTAATTAATAGGTCAAATCAGGTCATTTAAGCAAGTGATACAATTTAAATATAAGTAACATTTAACTTTTAAATATGACATTTATAAATCAATTTTATACTATGAAATTAATAATACTCTAAGCTTTGAAATTTATGATTGAAATACATATTTCATGTATCGCGTCGTATAGAGCTTTATAATTAGGCACGTATTCACATTTCACTGCCCTACTTATTTTAATAAGTAATTACAATGGATATTTATTTAAATTAAACTATTTTAGATGCTATTTTTGCATCTATGTATTTTTTTAGATGCTATGTAGTTTTTTAACGTTCGTTTTATAAAAAATACTCTTAGAATTTTATTAAAATAATTTAAACTAGCATTTTGTCCCTTCAAGGTTTCAATAATATCGAGTTAGTAATCTTTGGTATAGTATGATTGAGACTAATACACCAGCGGGGCAAACTTGGCTAACATTATTTAGACCATATTTCTTAAAAATCTAATTTTACATTACTCGTAATATTGCATAGGATATGATGTCTATTAAGAATATATAAATACTAAATTGATCTACTCACATTTTTCTCCCTATAAACGTATAGTATATTTTTTATTTATTAAAATTATATAAAGTAGTACAAAATTAACTTATTGTAGATATACCTATATAATATGTACAAAATTATAGCAACAAAATTTCTAAATTTGTACAAAATACGTTGACACTAAGATTAATTTGAAAATTACTATTAATATTAAATATATATTTACATATATTAATTGTAAATATTGTAGATAAATATCGGCTAGAAATTAAGTTACCGATTTTTTATTTTATACTTTTTGTAAATAATGCAATAAATTTTGTTCCATACACAACATCTATTATTTACCAGCTGGTCTCATTGTTTTTCACTATTTATATAAGTTAAGCATATAAGTTGTGACTTTTACCTTGATTTGAGAATAATTAACAAAATAAAATGTTAAATGAATTGTGAAAGATATATAATTTGTCTTTTTTATGGAAAAGACAAGGCACATCAATGTACAGGTGTAACACCAGAGAAGCCACAGTTGCGTTACCGGCTTTTGAGGGGGTATAGGCGCGCTTTTGTAGATTCGGCGGTTGCGTGGCGCGTGGAAGGAAGTTCCTAGTAAGCCACACAGTAGTGGAGTGCCATGTATCCTGGATGGTACCTACTTGAGTTGGTGTTTTTGCGTGCCGATATCCCCCACTTTCTTTAAGGCCAATTTGGCTTTGCTTTTCAGATGCTCGCGATATTGGCAGTCACTCGAGATGATAAAGCCCAATTTACTGGTACTGGGCGGGAGTATTCTGGAATACGGTTGCAACGACAACCGTTTTTCTTAGGGGTCAACGCGCAAATCTGTGCCTCCTGGTGATTGAATTAAACCAGGTTCTAGAATAATCACGATACATTACCGAGTTTGTATTTTATAGGTAATCAAATAAATATCATGCCTTAATATCAATTTTTCACAAATAATCGCTAGCCTCGCCACCTTATCTTTATTAAAACAACAATGCATTATTAAGTAAAACCTTGGTATTACCTTTAATCTTATGATCTACAAGGTATAATATTTACGACGTTGGTAATTCATGTACCTAACTTTTAGATTTATATAAAAGAGTCAGAAGGCTTTATCAGGAGTCAATATGCTAATATGTTCGCACCCTTAAATATTCTTAGAAAAGGTACTATAAACTACAACAAGATCTTCTATAAATATCAAACAAGAAAAAATAACAAATTAATTGTTCAACTATATGTGCTTAATATAACTTGATATAATATTTTTCAAATTATTATTTCCAAAATTAACTAAGAATTAAGAATGTAAGATTGCTTCTGTCAAAAGGTAAATGATGAACAAGGTAGCTGAAATTAGTATTGAATACAATTATACTTTTATGATTAAAAAATTGTTTCATAATGCGTTTATGTTATACAAATAAAAAATGTTTAATATAAATAATGATTTTTTTATATTTTTAACAGCCAAACCATTTATCACAAAACTCTATTAACACTGCAGAATAAAAGCTCTACTTTTTATCTGTAAAAAAAATTCTAACAAGTAAAGCGTATTACACTGTTCAAGAATATTTAGAGGATAAGCATGTATGAAATTAATGTCTATTGAATGTAATGCAGGATAGCTGCCAACTAATGTAATAGATTCTACCATTGATTTTGAAAAGAGCAACTGAGTTTCTTGCCGGCTCTTCTCAGCAGAACTGCCTTCCGAACCGGTGGTAGCTTTTTATTCATATGTTCATTCGACGATTCAAAAGTACTTGTAATAATTGCCTATTTGAATAAAGAATATTTTGAATTTGAATTTGAATTTATATACACTTTATAGTGCAATATTTCAAAAAAACTGAGTAGTAGTGTAGAGTCCCTTCCGTGTTCCTTTTGGCAAAAAGAAAAAAAAAATAAGTTATTTATTTTATTTAATTATGTAATAGATAATGCCTTACAATATAATTAATTTCACGGTTATTATTCAATTGTGCCTATTAAAGTGATACCTAGTGAACATTTTATCTGCACAATCCTTCAGAAGCGTACTTCAATTATTTATGGACGTAATATAATTTAGGGCTCTGTAAAGTAAGAGGCTATAGTAAGCCTTGTAGATAGATAGATAGATAAATAGCGAAAAAGAGAAGTGCTACACGCAATACTTCCAGAATTCAGCGAAAAATGGGGAACGGAAGTATCTTAATGGGCAACAGAGGGCACAGAGTGCCTTAACATTAGATTCTCTCTGCCTACCATGCTGTGTACGGGACATAGCGTTATTTATTTTTATTTATATTATACTACTTGTGTGTGTCAACTTCAGCCACTTGCTTTACTGTCCTACTTTTCGTGTTCCACACAATGGTTACGCCATGTTACAGATTGTATAGATTTTGTTTGACCTTCTTCCCGCATAGATTTACATCTTTATGTTACACACAAATAAATGCCGTTTTCGGAAAATTTACGAAACTAATTATAATTATTTATCTTCGTATTATAATAGTCGTTTGTCACTCTTTCGTAGATCAATAAAGAAAACCAGCTCCTTCTAGAAACTTCATATCCAAAAACTTGTATGATGCTTATGAAATCCGAAGGGCGTTGCTTGTTTTGAATATCACAAAATCAAGGATGTAGTTAAAAAAAAAAATTTGAGGCTTCTGTACCTTTTACATACGTACATTTACGTAGTGTACGTACGGAACACTCGGTTGTTGTGTTTGGATTCACACTTAACCGGTTCTTAGGATCCCGACCTTTTAAGGAAAAAAGGAACCGTTATTAGATCACTTTGTTGTCCGTCCATCCGTCCGTCTTTTTGCCTGCCCGTCTGTGTGTCAAGTGCCTTTATCCCAAAAATGCTTGAAGATATCGGGCTTAAATTCAAACCATATACCTATGCCTATTTAGATCTACGGTCCCTTGATTTCCTGAAAAAAATTCAATGGCCAGCACAGAAATACTTATTTCAACATTGTAAAGGGAATAAAAATAAACACAGGGGACCTAGTATTAAGGCACTCCGATCCCCACTTACCGCCGAATTCTTCAAGACATTGCGTGTTAGGTGCGAAACTAAGCGCCGGGCTTTTTACTTTAGTACCTGAGGGAAGAAATGAAAATATTAATAAATAATAATTCTTCGAGTGGGGATTGAATCCACGACCGTCGCGTTACAGTAACGTCCCGTGCCAAACCCACGACGGCTTTATTTTACTTACTATAATTAATTATGTTAATCGAATTGCAATACGAGTATATGTACAAATGTTATAATGGGTCGCTAAGGGCATAGATACGTCATCTTGATGCAACATTGACGTTGATGTTGCCGCTAGGGCAGTTGAGCAACTAGATGTGAACTTCACCTGTTATCTCAAGAAATCATTTCGAAATAATCTTCTTAGGATTCCTTATATTATGTTGGTTTATATCTTTTA
>DWNA01001897.1:0-13132 GCA_018249835.1 Heliconius besckei
GAACCCACAGCCGTGTTTAAATGACCCTAAAATATCAGATTAACTAACTATACTTCCAAGTATATTATTTCAATTAAAGACAGAATTCTTATCAGTTATTGCTATTGTTTGATAACAGAAAAATTAATAGCCAAGTGACACATGCAAGTAAACTTGGAAAAACGAAATATCATTAGAACAATAATAATAACAATAGTATATATGTCTGTGTGTTTGTTTCTAAATGACACAAAAGTTTTCATCAGTTAGAATGTGTCTGATTTAAACATCGATAATATAATGATGGTAGTGGATTCAAAACATATTAAAACAAAAAGTATCAAAATTTTATAATATAGTAGACTTATTGATCTGATAAAAGAAGCAAAGTCTTAAAACAACACTTGTATAGAAGTACAATAGCAGTTTGCCACCAAGCTTCCAGACATTGAATATTGAGTGGCGGAACTAACGCTACTTCTTTTTCTCTTTCCATACTAGTAGAGTTATAATGGAGACAAAAAAAGTTACATACTTAGTGCTAGTTTTTGTCGTGCATTTAAAATGATATATAAAAAGAACAAAAAAATTACATTATTAAAATATAAAAATAACATTACATTATTATAAAATTAAAATATATTTCAAAGCCTTGTTTTCAGCATATAACCAATGTAGTAGTAGGGGGAATGGGAGTGTCTTAATGGGAACGGAGTGTCTCTCCCTATGCCTATCCAAACTTTGTTGAACTACAAATGTCATTAAGTGGCCATAAAATAAAGAATGGTCTTCATATGCAACAATACTTTGTAATGTTGCATAATATACTTATTGTATGTAGACACATGATGACACATTTCTATTTACATAAGTTATTTAGATGTTGATTCATAGTGCTCTAATAAATCACAAATATCTTAAAAATATTTACAATACTGTAATACATATAAAAATATGTTTATTTGAGCTTATGTCTTATTCTGATATTAGCTTTTACATAAAAGCAGAGCAAACATCTATTCCCACAAACTTTTACATTTGTAGTCATACTAGGTCATTACAAAATATATACATATTACATATATGTTTTTAAATCATAAAGAAGAAACTGTTAGGGAGTTGGGTGCTTAAGCCAAAGTGTGTCACTCTTTGGTCACATTAGCTTCACTTTCAATATTCCACTAAAATGATTCCACTTGAGTGCCATCATCAAAGTATGTTCTATCCAAATGAATTAATTGATGGACAATGAATGACAAGCTGAAATCTTTTAGAAATGTCATGAGTTCCTGTTATACATCTAGCTCCTACTTCTACTGCATAAAAATTTACTCTTAAACCGATTCCTGCTCAGTTGGAAGGTAATTTCAAACTACATTAACTAAGAATTATGATTTATAAAGATATTTGTTTTCCATGGAATAGGATCTACCAATATCAAACACAGACATACAGAATGTATACAGAATTATAGAAAAATGAAAAAAAAAACAAAATTTTATATTTTAAACAAATAATTACAAACAAATCATTTCTAATACATTATATTTTCGATTATTTTCTTTAAAAGAAAGGCTAAAAAAGTGATATAAAACTTAGCTCTCTTCCATTGACATTAAAATAAACGAAATATTATTATTAGACGGTCAAATGAGAATTCTATTTTAGTAAACTTCAAGGTGACAAGGTCAAAACTGTAAAATGATAAGCACTTTTCACTAAAAATCTTTTTTCACTAAGTCTTAAAATATTTATATTATTGCAAAAAACACTATTTTTTAAATTATTTATAGATTTAGATATTATTTGTAATTATAAGAAAATTCAATATTTTTAATTTTTGTTACAATTACTAATTAAATATATTTCATACAATTTCTAATTACATATATAATAAATATACTTTAAAACATAAATTCAAATAATGATGCAACAAAAGAAAAGGTAAATCAACTCTTCAATCATATTTGTAACTTATAACACAATAATTATAAAAATGTGTATTATTAGATTAAAAAGAATATTTAAGATATTTTTTTAGATTAAAGAAAGTAGAAATGTCGTTAAATACATTGTACTTACCCAATAACTATATCACTTACAATTATATAAATAAATATACTGTTTATTTATTATTTCTAAAAAGAATTAAGATATTTTCTGCATTAAAGTAAGAAAGTATCTTTAAATAGACATTGTACTTACCCACCAGCTGTTAGATAGGTTCAAGGACGATTGTGTCTTTCCTTTACAAATGTAACCAAATGAATAAACAAACTATACATATACAAGCATTTCAGTTCATTGCCAAATTATTTTTATTACATGACGTAATGACAAACAATAATATTAATTATTTATTAACTTAACAATAAAAATTATGTAGACCGTCTTTTAACTTTTAGTTTTAAAGATAGAGATCTTGTTTCATTTAAACATGATTCAATTAAGTAACAAATTGTATATGTTATGAAATTTGAAGTATATTTTTCTTTGTGTGATGAAATTATTTTGACATTTCTCATTTCAGTTTCACTTTTGCGCAATTTTGAATCGATATTATAAATAGTGTTGCTATTCTTTATTTATTTTAGTTTTATACATTAATACAGGTGTTAAAGACTGTAATTACTTAAATACGCGAAGGTCATGAGTTCATTGAAAAAAATATATAAAATATATTTATCATAGACAATTATAAAATATGCATAAAATATATTTTTCGATTCACTCGAGGCAATTAATTATTATTTATTCAGTATTCACGCCGTATCCCGCACACAGCAGGGTAGGCCGTGGGAACCTAGTGTTAAGACACTAATTATTTGTTAATATTTTCATTTCTGTGATCTGGCATCAAGGCAAACAGCCAGCTGTTGAGTTCCGCCACTCAACACGCATTGCCTTCAAAAAATGGCGGTAAGTGGAGAACAGTTAACACTAAGTTAACTCTGCCTACCGTACCTACCTACTGTATTACCTATTGTGTGAAGCTGATTTAATTATTTTAATTTTTAATATTTCTCATATATTTTTTAACGTAATTACAATAAGGGTTAATTACTATTATAAGAGATTTTATGGATATAAATTAGATATATTTGTACTTTAAAATAATTGTTGTTCTTTTGTACACTTTAAAACATACAAATCGAAAAATTATGAATAATCACATATATATTACTATATCGAGTGAAAAAAAAAAACATATTTATACTGAAATATCGATATTTTATGGATAATCTTTAATTTTCTGTCAAACACAAATACCAAAAATTGGCGGAGAAAAGAGAAAATATATTTTTATTTACAAATTGTTGTGTACAATTTTTGTTTGAAGTGAACGCCATAAATAAAGAACATCAACATTTTTTGTTTAAATGACTAATCATTGATTAAAATATATTTGAAATGTCGATAACAGTAGAAAATAATTTAAAAGACACAAAGAACAAAGAAGTTTTTGAACAAAAAGTTCATTATATTCCTTGTAAAATAGAAGAAGATGGTCCTGCTAACGTAAACAAATATTTTGAACCGTACGTTGTTGAAAATGAAAATAAAGGTAAGCAATTGGTATTAGCTAAAAATAATAATATATAATTGTTAAAAAAAGCCACGCTTTTCTATACTAAGTGATACGAGAACTATAGAATGTGCTTGAAGCAATAAATTGTAGAAGCCGAAACTCAAATTGTTTGCTAATAACATTTAAAGAATTCCAATATTTAGGTGCTGCCCTAGCATCACACCAGCTCATAGATGTATTGTATTGTATTAATGTCACCTAAGCTATGTATAAGTTATAACTGCTAACTTTCGTGATGATAATAAATTATTACAAGTGGTTTAAATTCCGATTTTTAGAATTTATTGTATACTTAGGTTGTTATCGCTCGACTTAATAAAAACACATTAAAAAAGCAGCTTCAGTTCTAAGCAGAACAGTACTGACACTGCATCCCTACCGCCCAGTTTTGGTGATATTGTGTGTTGAGTGGAGGAACTTAACACCATCCTTTGTGTCCTTAATAGAGTGAGGAAATGAAAATAATTAATTTCCCTCAGTGGGAATCGGTTATATATTATTCTAGAATATAAATTTGCATACTGTTAAAACTCCCCTTGCTCCTCTATCTGTGCGCCAGTCAGATCTATATACTCAGGAATGTTATTTATGCCTTTAGTTTTGTTAAGCTACAGTTCTAGTAATTTATAATCAGTTATTAGTCAATTTATAATCAAATACTGTTAGTCAAACTTGCCCATAACAAATTGAGCACAACCATGCACTGTTCCACTATGCTAAGCAAAATCTCTATTTTTAAAAACATTAAAATTCACAAAATAATTTAATACTATTTTCACTAATCAGAAATGTCGGCAACATTCCGCGGTCATCAGTTAGATGGAATGACAATGAAGCTACCAGAGGGTTACCAAGCAGTTGTACTGACTGAAGCAAAGAGACCTCTTTCTGAAGATACCGAGAGGAAATTTCAAGTAAAAAAATACAACTGCTTTTACAAAAAACAAAATTTTATGCAATTGCTCCTCCTGTTTACTGTCCAAGAACTCAGACAGTAATATAAGTATACAGCACAATAAGAATAAAGAATATACCACAAAAGAAAAAAGAACCATTGCTATGAGAATCAGTGATTCCTGAGATTAGCACATTCAATTATTCAAAATCTTCAGTATTAAAATATTAGCATACATAATAATTGTTAATCTGTATAAACTTAATTTTACAGGTAGCCAGTGGTTTTAACGAAATAATATACTGGAACTGGGACAAGAAGACCTCTAAAAATGACAATTTATTTAGAGCTATAGACTGGATAGATATTGCTGAGAGTGTAAGTTTTAAATCATATCTCCTTTCTCCACCAATCTTTTGCATATAGCAGTGTATCCATACCTATATTATAAATTCGAAAGTAACTCTGTCTGTTTGTCTGTCTTTTACGCAATCAGGGCCTAACCGCTAATTTAATTGTGATAAAATACTTATATAGAGATACTGGAGGTTCTCGGGATGAACATAGGATACTTTTTTTTTCTCATATTTGTAATATTTTCGATATATAGCAATATATTAAAATACTTATTAATTGGACATGCAATTTACTCCGCCATATTAATAACAACCGTCGCCAAGCGACCGTTGCTAAGCAACGATTTGCAAAGTTTGTTGTTAGAAAACGTCACTCAAAATGAGCTTGCTTAACGCATCTCTCTATTGAAAACTGAAAATAATTTCATTTATATTTAACAAATATTCGTATAGTTCAAGCGGTCGTATTTGCATTTGGGTCCGCTAGTAGAGAATAAAAAAAAGTGAATACACACTATATCCCGTATATGCAATGGTAGGGAGAGGAAACCTAGTGTTAACTTACTCTGCCCTACTTTCCTATCAATTGTCAAAACTTGTGTGTTGAGTAGCTAAAATCAATGATATTTGTCTACTCCAAGGGGTGTAAATTTATATTTAAAACTCAAAAATGTGTAAATTTATATTTAAACATTTCTCTATGAATATTTAACATGTATATTATTTAAAATATATATATATTTATCTAATTTCTAATATGTTAGTTATGTAATTTCTTTATATGTTAGACCTATATGGGTCCTCAACACAACTGCATAATATTTAGATAGTAGTTTAGTTTGGGAGTTATTTGGTTTTAAGTCGTGAGTGACTGGTGGACATGTGCTCTTTCTAATATATTAAATAAGACTAGTATAAACTATAAAGTTTCTATTCACAGTGTATAAATCATATAGCAGGGTAGGCAGAGGGAACCAAGTGGCAGAGATCAATGCCGCGCTTTGTCTACCAATGGGGGGAGTACAAAATGAAGAACAGAGTGTTTTAATACAGGGTTCTGCCTATCCTCCTGTTAAAGGGATAGAGTAAGAAACTATACAAAACTGTTTCTCTTCAGATACATGGAGACTGAAAATTGTTGAAAAAGTAAGTTGAAGAAGAAACATAAATAACTGCATTGTTACTTAGAAGGAAATCCTTACAATATTCTATTTAAGTAAAAAATATTTGAATTTGAATTTTGAAGTGAATATAAATCAAGATATGTATATAATTTTCTAATTGTTTTATTTATATTTATTTATACATACAGGTCTTACATTGTTACATACTGGTCTAAAATAAAATTTATTTTCTAAGCTGTATAAGTTCAAATCCCTATATACACATTTTGATGAACAATTTCAAAATATGTATAGAATTTTTTAATTGTCTTAAACTTTATACATATAATAAAGCGGAAGAGTTTGTTTGTTTGTTTAAACGCTAAGATCTCTGGATCTACTGGTCCGATTTACTTTTTTATTTTGTATGAAAGCTACATTCTTCAGAAGTGCTATAGGCTATATAACATTACATTACACATATATACTAATATATTTTTAAATACTTTCTAATTTGACATGCAATTTATTCTGCCATCTTAATAACAACCGTCGCGTCGCTACGCGACCGTTATCGAACATTTTGATATTCATCCTTATGAAAATATATATAATAGTCACTTTTTACATTTTATCTAGATTGAAATTATAGTTTATTGTATAACATTCTAATAAATAATTAAGACTGATTCGAAATGACCTAGCCTTTGGGCGGCATAGTATGATTATGACCAAAATATTCTTATAGTTCCAGCAGGCGTAGCCGCGTCCGGGTCCACTAGTAATAACATAATAAGACAAAGCGCTGCGTTCAGTTCCGCTACTCAACACGCAATGCCTTAAGAAATTGGCGATACAATGGGAACGGAGTATCTTAAGACTTAGTTCCCTCTGCCTACACTGCTATACAAAGGTGCAGCGTAAACTGTTTAACTTGTTTATTTCAATAAATTTAGTTTTTTTTATACATACATAATTTATTATCTCCAATATAAAACTTATAGTAATAAGAAAATTGTTTAAGTGAAAGATTGAGGCCATCATGGCGCAGGGACACAAGCGAGCGACTGTAAACGCGACGGTTGTGGGTTCGATTTCAACTATATTAATCGGGCAAAGCGATTGATGCGCGGCGTTGAGTTCCGCCAGTACACAATGCATTACGACTGTGATTATACAGTGTTTTTGTCATCACTTTAAATAAAAGCCTAATAATACAATTAATAGGAAAGAGATTGAGGCACAGCGACTGCCGCGTAGGTGTTGTCGGGGACGTCGTGACGTCATTCACACTACAGATGTTACATGTATAGTACACACACCTAATATATAAATGTATGGATAAAAACAATAACTCTAAACCGCTGAGGGATCTTGATTGGAAATAAAAAAACAGAGTATCTTAACCCTAGGTTTCTTCTGCATATCTTGTTATAAATTAATTTAAATAAGTAACTGAGTTATGTAAATATATAGTCAGACAGTAAAAATATGTATAAGTCCTAACAATTTTGAGTATTATTATGTACGAGTATAATTTATATTTGGTATTTTTAAATAAATAATCTACTAATGTTTCTTTGTGTTTCTTCTCACTTTTTTATTATTTAAAGTTAAAAAATCTTTATTAAAATGAATCCTAAAAATAAAACCTTATGGTTAATTAGGAACAAATTAATAAAAGCTTTTTGAAATATTTTTTGTAAGTAAATAAATAAAAAATCTCTTCAATTAAATTGCACTAAAAAAAAGAACTAAAACGAATTTTCTATATTCTTCTTCCTCAATCTCTGTATCACTAATTTCCTTCTTTCATATTCTTTTTTACTAATTAATATCCTTCTATTAATACCCTTTTTAACGTCTTTCGTCGATCTATTAAAACTGCTTCTTTTTAACAATTTCCCTGTTTCCTTTTTCCCTATTTCTATTATCTCCATGGATTCAGGGGCATCGTTAACATTCTCCTTTGACATTTTGTTGAAAATTTTCAAAAAATGCCAAAATTCAATATCACCACCTTTTATATTGTTATTATAAAACTCTTTCAATTCATTGTCACATTTGTGTTTATTTCCGATGGGTTTTGGATTTTTGTATCTATTTTTCACTATGTCTATCTGTTTCTCTGCATTTTCATATTCATTTTCCCCTGTTTCCCTCTGTTTCTCCCTATTTTCCCTTATCAATTTGTGTTTCCATATTTTCTTTTTAAACGGTCTTGGATTCATGTCGTGTTTTCTCATATGTAATTTCAATGCGCTTAAAGTCTGACATATTTTTTCACACTTTTCACATGGGAATAGCATTTTCCCGTCATTTTCTTTGACAACTCTATATAACATTTTTAATCTGTCCAAATAATCTCTAGACGCCATTATTATTTTACATTTTTTTTCATTTATAATATCTTTAGGCAAAATATATTTATTATAATCTGTATCTATTTCATTCTTTATGATCCATTCACCATTTTGTTTAACTAAACTTTTTTTAATCAGACCTCTTTCTTTTTTTTCCTTTTCTAGTTTATCTAATTTGACATACGCTTCTTTATTTAAGCTTGTTACGCTTGGAATTATTTTAATATTAATATTATCATCTGTATTATCAAACTTTGTGCTGTTTTTCTTTAACTTAAGCCAAGTTTTTAAATTAATTCTGTGTACTGCTAACATATGACGTTTTAAATCGCCTTTAGTGACGTAATCGCAGAGGGGACATTTGTTTAGTTTATTTATATTGCATATGTCGAAGTGTTCTTGACAGTGTCTTATTAAATTCTCTTTGGTTTCGTAGAGCTGTGAAAAATAATAGTTTCAGTTCTAGTTTCCTAGGAACCTAGAGTTAAGACACTCTGTACCCATTAAGACACTTATGTGCCCCATTTTCCGCCGACTTTTGGAGGTATTGGTGAGTGGCCGAGCTCTATGACGAGCTTTGCTTCGATACCATTAAAATATTATATAATAGTATATATATTTGTAATAATATTATATAATCATATCTATAATACATATTATTATAGTATCCAAAATAATCTACATCAAATCTACTGCAATCAATCTACAATTTCTTATTCTGCGTAGCAGGTTATCTAAAGGACTTTGCGCGAGTTTATGAACCTATAATAATCGCGCTTCCAAATATTATTATTTACTTACCTTAAAACATACATAGCATTGATGAGTATTTATTTTTAATTTACTATCTTGTTTAATAGCTTCTTCAATATTATAGTCAATTTCATTGTTATGCTCATTTTTATTTAAAAAAATACCTAAAATATCTTTATTTTTATTATTAGAGTCATGTTTAATATTTTTATCATTCACTTTTGTATTATAGTTTGAACTATCAATATTTTGATGATTTTCTTCAGTTACATCACCCAAATTATTGGCATTACTTTTATTTTCATTATATATGCTATCGTTTTCATTATTCACATATTTTTTTTCAATTATATTATTATCAGTTTTATTATTTTCGTCATTGTGGAGATTAGTTATTTCATCGTTTGAGTGCACTACATTATCATTTGATTCAATTTTATCATTATTGTTGTTCCTAACAAATCTTATTTTTGTTATAACTGTAAATTAATAAACAATATAATTATTGATATTTTTTAGCTTTGCACTGTATCTTGTACATAGCAAACCAGTGTAAAGACACTTCCGTTTCCCACTTTCTGTCGCATTCTCATGTGTGGATTGTGGGTTTGACACCCATTCGGGAAAATCATTATATTTAAATCATTTTCATTTCTCTGCTCTGATAGACAAAGCGAGGCGTAAGTTTGGGCGTTGCGGAACGGAGTGTCTTTCCTTCTGTCTACCCTACAAAGAAAATCCGTACAAAAATAACACAAACTGAATATGGCCGCAGAGGTAAAAATTTAACCTGGATTTAAAAAAAAAACAATTTCCTATAAATACTAACCTTTACTTTTACTTAATTTCTTCAATCTTCTATTATACTCTTTTCTTAACTTCTCTAACTCATTCATTTGTCTTCTCCGTCTTTTCTTTTCTAACAACTTCTTTAAATATATTTTTGCTTCTTTCTGACATTTAACATCAACTTTTATATTGTTATCTCTTTTTTCTATAAAATAAATTATAATTTTTTATATTATTTATTATTATCGACAGAGTTCGCCGAGCTTATCTATAGTGTTAGGCGTAGAGACAAAGCAGTACATTACAATGTATTAAATTAAATAAAAAAAAATGTTAAGTAATCACCAAAAAGACACAAATAGTTGTCGAAGTATCATCATATCTGTGGATGACGGCTGGAAGTGGGATCACATGTGTGGATGTTAGATCACATGTGTGGATGTGGGATCTCATGTGTGGATGTGAAATCTTTTGTGTGGATGTGGGATCTCATGTGTGGAGGTTAGATCACATTTGTGGACGCCGACTGTATTGTAGTTCATACCAGAAATCTCACAAATTTCTACATACATTCTAACCAACATCAGCGGTTTTCTGAGTTCAGTGTTTGCCGTGTCTGCAGACTTATAACGGGATAGGCACACGGAACCTAGTGTTCGGAGACACTCCGTTCCTCACGCCGATTTTTCAGATATTACATGTTGAGTGGCGGAACTCAACGCATCTTGTTAAAAGATAATAAATACCTTTAATAATAGACGATCCTGGTTTAACAATTTGTTCAGTAAAATATTTATTTAGATTTGTTTTCCAATCTGTTGTTTTTTCTTCTGTATCTAAAATAATTCGGTAGTAAGTTCAAATGTAAAAATTGCGACATAATATTATTTTTTCTCTGTCCACATATCACTAATAATATGAAATACTACAGTACTACTTAGTCTAGTAGTGAATAGTGTATGAAAGTTTGTGGGAGTGGATGTTTGTTTTATTTTCACGCAAAAACTACTTAACTGATTCAGATGGAACTTTACAGTAATATAGCTTATATGTCAGAATAAGACATAGGCTACAATTTACATAAATCTTTTGTATAATTTGGCTTTAATACAACACAACCTTATGCGAGCGAACTCCAGGCGGCTCGTTAAAAAAATGATTGGCGTGTAAAGTTTCAAAACCTGGATTTAACGCGTAAAAGAATGTGTTTAAAATAAAAAAAAATAAAATGTATGATTTCTTGTGTTATAAATTGTAAAAAATTTGATACGTATAGTCTGGCAAATATGTTATTGATAATGGGAACCACTCGCGGCAAATTGCGCAGTATACGTATGCGCAGAGAACGTTCGATCAGTGTTACCCTGTTATGTTGTTTTACCCCACGCTTAGCAAATCACATTTACCTATACGATAATTAAAATATCTGATCATGTTTATGTTGTAGTAAATTATACAAAACGAAAATTTTATGAGGATATGTAAATATCGAAAAATAATCAGCTGTTCCATACATTGTTGTCGAGAATAAAATCAAGACTAGCCCGAAAAGTATAATATTTTTTTTTGTCAATAAATAATGAATCAATTCTAAGCTTTTGCTTATATAACTAAATGGCACATGATATTTATTAGAGATGCGCCGAATGGTGGTTTGACCGAATAACCGAATACCGAATACTATTCGGTTTAAACTTTACCGAACCGAATATTCGGTTTACGATTTCTTTGTTATTTTGTCGCGTAAACAGGTTTGAACATGTATAACACCTGTCGTTGCTGGGCGGGCGGGCGGACCGTACCTCACCGCCACCCGAAACCACGAAATTTAAAAAATTATCCAAATTTACTAGGAACTGCCTATTAACATTGTTGGACCATCTATTTCGAATGAGATTTTCTGCTCCAGAAAATTGTGAGATGGAACTATGACAAACAGGGAAGGACCTCTACAATATATTACATTTTTTAAGAGGAATCTCATGTGGCGTTTTGGAACTTCCATGTTGTCCTTCCATGTCGATTTGACTTGGGCAGCTTCAAAAAGGCTCCTTTATCTCCACCTTAAAAGCCGGTAACGCACCTGTAGCTCCTCTGATGTCATGGGTGATCCGTACGCTTGTTTCTGTGTCTTTTTCCATAAAAAAGTACTCCTGGTAATAGTGTGTATAACGAACAACTATTTTCGAAAACAAGGAACTTATATGAAGAAAATGCAACAGACTGGAAAGGGACGGAAGCTTTGTATTCAGCACCATAATTTACCATTACTAATTATAACTAGTACCATATAGAATAGAATATACTTACACACACACATAAAATAAGTATATAGAAAGAACAAAATACATAACAATGAAAGAAAAACATGTATGCTAAAGCGGTCCTATTGCTTTAAGCAATCTCTACCAGACAACCTTTGAAACATTACAATTGTTATGAAAACATTGTAATGAAGAGAAGGGGGACAACGTCTCAGTGAAAATTTTATTAAATGTATTTAAATATTATATAATATATAATAAAACAATCTATATCTATACTAATATAATAAAGCGGAAGAGTTTGTTTGTTTGTTTGAACGCTAAGATCTCTGGATCTACTGATCCGATTTATTTTGTTTTGTATGAGCATGCATTCTTCAGAAGTGCTATAGGCTATATAACATTATATTACACATATATACTAATATATTAAAATACTTATTTCTAATTTGACATGCAATTTATTCTGCCACGTCAATAACAACCGTCACGTCGCTACGCAACCGTTACCGCAACATTTTGATATTCATCCTTATGAAAATAAATATGATAGTCACTTTTAGCATTTTATCTAGATTGAAATTATAGTTTACTGTATAACAATTTAATAAATATTTAAGAAGATGTCACTGATTCGAAATGACCTAGCCTTCGGGCGGCATAGTATGAGTATGACCGACGCGAAAATATGCTTATAGTTCAAGCAGGCGTAGCCGCGTCCGGGTCCACTAGTATAAAATAAACTTACATACAATGTATTTAATGTACATACATACATATATTGAAAAACAATATATACTTACACATATATACATAAACGTCTTCAAAAATATATACATAATATTAAAAAAGATAAGGATAAACTACTATACTAAATTAAATAAATACTCTTTTAGACGATTTTTAAAACTGTTTAGAGATTTGAAATGTCGAACTTCTGTAGGAAGTTCATTCCAAAGAATCGCAGATTTCATAGTAAAAGACTTGGAATAAAATAGGGTATGGGAGGTTGGTAATTTAAGGAGATTATCACAACGGGAT
>DWNA01001898.1:0-13132 GCA_018249835.1 Heliconius besckei
AAAACACCGCATAACCGACTGAACCGAAATGCTTATCCAGTGTAAACCAATTCAATTTATTTAAAGCCAAATTCAATAAAATTGCTAATGATATTCCAATCTCTCAAAGCCCTGTTTAGACTGGACTCGTAACTAAAGTGCCGCATAATCGATTTTCTAGACGAGCTGTTTTCGGTATAACAAAGCTTCACGCGCTATCCCGCAGCGGGCTAGGCAGAAAGAGTGTAAAGAAGAGGCAAAAGGACAATATATTTTACAAGTGATATTTTTTTTCTAAAGTAAGTCCAGTACTGCAGATAAAATTATATAAGCCGACATCTTTATATAAAAAGGAAGCTTATTGCGCAAAATCGTAACTTTATTTATAGCCTAAGCTGTCGTCAAACCGAAAGGGGAATACCAATATTGGTTGGATACGTCACCGCTGGGTAGTTTTTTGTGTTTTTAAATATATATTTTTATTAATATTTATTATAAATTATACTTGAGGGCAGTGGTGGAACAAGGGCCCAAAGAGTGTTATAACGCCTAACGGACAGATTGTGCGTTCCATTTCCATTCGAAGAAATGGAATATTTTATATTTTCATTTTTTTCTTTCGCTCTGGTGTCGAGGCAAAGCGCGGCGTTGAGTTCTGCCACTCAACACACAATGCCTCTAGAATTCGGCGGAAAATAGGTAATGGAGTGTCTTGATATTATTCTGCCGTGTCGCTTAAAAAAAAGTTATACTAGTCGATGCCTATAATTTTTTATCAATTTTAACAGCGAAAGTGAATTTGAACTTTAGTCCCTACCTTTGTTACATGCAACTTTCTGACGTAAGTCTGTACGTTGTCAGATATATGTATTTTAAGTTCTAAACTAAATTCATATTGTATGAAAATTTTAAACAACCCTTCAAGACGTAGACTGGAAATTCCGTAATAAATTCACTACATTATGATAGATATGAAAATCTAATAGAATTTTAAGAGACACTTAAGTGACAGACAAACAGACAGCTATTCTATATGAAATAACAAATGAGACTTAACTGTGTTGTGTAGATTTATTTATGAAATCTAGTTATTGTTTAACGATATTAACGCAACGGTTGTAGGTTCAATTCCTGGAATGTATACATAGGAATGGATTATTTTCACTTCTCCATATGCGTGGTAACACAATCGTGGTGGTGAATTCTATCACTTAACTCGTAGTATCTCTAAATTGGGCCAAAAATGGTGAATGGGGTGCCATAACTAGTGTTAAGGTTACCTATCCTAAGATATGCAGAATACATAGTGTAGCAAAAAATGAGTCTTTTTATTGTCATTTATTTAAAAATAATAATAACGCTACCGTTTCCAATTCCTGAAGCTTTTTTAAGATAAACATTTTTAAGTACAGAAATTTGAAGTATTTCTCTCGAAGTTTAAGGCGTGTAAGCGATTTTTAATGAGGTGATTATTAAAGTTTAGAAATTTTCTTTCTAAGTAAAAAAAAATATATATATATTCTTATATAGTATGGGAATTAGGGTCTAAAATTATTTTTTAGGGTTACGTACCAAAAGGGTAAAATAGGACTTTTTTAATATTTGTATCTCCGACCCCCATGCTAAGTTGGTTTGGGCACGTGTAACGAATGAGAGATGAAAGAATGGCAAAAAAGATTTATGGTGGCAAATGAGGAAGGCCACGAGGAAGGATGAGGACCCCCCAGAGGGCATGTATGAAGAGGTTGATGACAGAGGACGAGGCGAAAGAGGTGTGTAGAGATAAATAAAACATTTACGTACACATAAATATTATGTAAATGCACTACCGCTCACCAACTAGCATCAAAATGCATATTCCCTATTTCCATTTGAATATTAGAATTTAAAATGTTTCCCTCAATAGGCAATCGTGTGACGGTAATGAAGTTGGTGAGTTTCGAGTCGTTTTGCTTGACGTTAACTGAATCGGATAATACTAGTTATATTTTATGTTTTTGCTCGACTGGGTTTCGCACTGATCCACTTCGAAGTAAGATGGACTTTTTTTATAGCTTCCCGCCGAATCCTGTAGATAATAAAGATGTCAGAGGGAACCTGGGATCACAGTGCTAATACAGTTTGTTTTCATTAAGAGTTCCGTTCGCCTTGTTCCACCAGATCTGTGTCTTGTATTTAGCAGGATAGGCTATATATACCCAGTATTAATACAATACTTATCCGTCTAATTTTCGAGATATTTGCTGGTAAGTGATGGTAATCAGCCTTGCGTTTTATCTGCATATCAAAGCGAAAAATTGAAAAACTAATTACTTTATTTGAGGCTTGTAATCATTAAAATTATCGAAAGAAAAGTTATATTTAAATACTAAATACAGTATTACAGCAATAAAAAATGGATGTATTTAGTCATGTCCAAAAACTGATTATTTAAAAATGAACCATCTCCACAGAACACTCTGGCAATTTTGGACAAATTGGACATCGATAGTGAGAAACCGTCGGAGGAAGAAATCGCGAGGCTCTTCGGCTATGAAGAAGCTTACCTCGCTGGGGAGCTGGGCGTGTGGCAACGGTTCAAGCCCAAAATTTGGGCTCTGTTTGATGAACCTTCGAGTTCACCTACTGCAAAGGTTAGCTAAATATTTATTTATTTAGAAGTATCTTTTATATTCAAATTTGAGACATTACTTTTACGAAAAAAATTAAAGAATCAGAACCTACGACCATCAACCGCCAGTATGTTCAACTGACAAACACATTATGCATTTTCACCAAGTGGAATTTGAATATAGTTATAAGTCCCATATTTAGTTAGTTTAAAGACATCCAGGTTAATATAGTTCGTGTATTTTCTATAACAAGTGCTTACAAAATCGTAAGTAACGTTGCCAAAATGACTGAAATCCACAGCCAACTCGTTTATAATACATGATAAGGCATTCTGCCAATTTTGCAGATGTTTTCTAACAGCTACTTAAGTTAAATGATAGTTGAAGTTTTACAAAAAAATCTGTTTCTTTCTCATAAAATATTAAACGACTTTTGTTAAAATAAATTTTTTTTAGCGTCACGCTGTATCCCACATATAGCGTGATAGGTAGTCCCAATAGAGTGACATAACACTCGGTGTTAAGACACTCCGCAGCGGCACAGTGTCAGACTGTACACGCGACGGCTGTAAGTTTGATTTCCAGTCTAGATCTCTATTATACAATATCTCGAAAATTATAAAAAAGCCTAAAGCTACCACAATTACAATATTCACGACCATTTTTATAAAAATATTATGCTAACTAAAATTTGAACCCAGGACAAAATACTCTTAACATAACAACTATTCAACAAACTAAAAGTGCAATATCACTCGCAAAAGCAATTAGGAACTATAACATATATGAATTGTATTACGAACCATACAAATTGAGTCAATATTGAGAAACCGGATGTTCTCCCAACTCCTACATCCGTTCAACTGCAGTATACTTGGTAATGGAGAACTTCGAACTTGGATTTAGTAATGCATTCTCGATTGTGGAAATTTTACCACCTTACCAGATCCATTTTCTACATACTGTCTCGAATGTCCTTACATTTATGTTTTTTTGAGCATCACGCTGTATCCCGCACACAGCAGGGTAGGCAGACGAAACCTAGTGTTAAGACACTCCGTTTTCTATTTTCCGCAGTTTTCCACAATTCTGGTGGCAGAACGTAACGTCACATTTGTATCATAGCCAAAAAAAATTGGAAATGTTAAATATTCCATTTCCTCGTGTAGGAATCGAACCCACAACCACTGTTACAGTCACACTTTGTGCCCGCGCCACGACTGGCCTCAGCATACTTCCCAGATATGATATAACAACAATTATTATTACTGTTTATATTTCATCATAATTCAATCATCGTAATCTCACTGGAGCGCTCCAGCAACGCGTTAAATATTTACCTTGGCTTCAGATTGTGAACACGATACATGGGGAAGCTTTTGTGATTCGAATGTAACGTATGGGATATATAATCTAACTTTCCTCATCTTTGCTCCTTATCCCGTATATAGCAAAGGCAGAAGGCAAGCAAAGCAAGCAAAAGCAAGTGTTAGGACACTCCGTTCTCCCAGCACTGTTCATTTTAAGAGAAATTGCGTGTTAGGTGGCGGAAAAGAAATTCTAGTCAGTTGTCGCATGTTAATATGCATCACAATTTGTAGGTTCGATCTCCACTTCGAGGTATGGTTCAATATTATATTTCAATTATTTTCATCATATTTAAAATGTTTTAATAGGAACGATGTAACTTGTTTCATTGGTTTCTTCTGCCCACCCTTCTTTGAGCGTGATGCACTCGTGCGGGTTGAGCGTTCATATTCTTTCTCTGATATGCGGGAAAAAACGCGAAGCAAATTCCGTGCTACAGGCCATAATATAATAAGAATAATCATACAAATATAAAAAAAATATATATTGTAAAATAAATATTGAAAAAATCACCTTTAGTCCTCATTCATCAGAGCATGACTTGAAAAGCATCGTATAAATAATTCACAAAAAACCAATTCGGATTCTTTACTGATGTCAGCTTCAATCGAAGTCTTTGAAATCCAGCAAGCGTTTATAGTATTTCTTTTTTTGTATGAACATGGAAAAAGTGTAGTATATTTTAAAGGTATTTTAAATAATTTTAAAATATTTTTGCAATGGTTTAAATAAACTTGTTTTATTTTTGTGTGGGATATATAATATTTTTTTTAGTTTCACGCTTCACTTACGCAATGGAAACGTATTGTTCTACTATTTTAATACTTCACCCCTCACATTACCGCCTAAATTTCAAAATACATAGTGTTGATTGGCGGAACTTAACTCTGCGCTTAATGTTAGGAGGATTGTTTTTTTTATAATTGTAATTTATATTTAAGCCTTAACTTTTATTTATTAATCGTATTATTAATAGTATTATATTCACTACATCGTAATAAACTTTTTATTTGTTTGCTTAAGCCAAGCAGATATAAAGTAAATAAATTAATAAATTAATTAATTAATTAATTCTCGTTATTATTATTATTATTATTTTAATTATAATTTTTATTTATAATTATTTTACAAATTACTTAAACAATTTAAACATAAAGCAAAATACTTAAGTGAAAACCGAAACCTCGTTAAGTCCTTATTATTTGTTTTCAGCAAGCCAATTATCGTATTAACGTCGAAATACCTTTGGTATTTTCGGTAGACTAATTGAATCTAAATGTAAATATAAATGAATAGTTCTTTATATATAGTGATTGTAACGCTACGGTTGTGGGTTCGATCCCCACTCGAGGAAATTTGAAAAGATTACAGTAATTTCTATATCGGATATGCATATTCGTTCCACCATGAGTCACACCAAATGAATTCATTTGCAACCATTCATTTTGTATTGGCAATAGTGAATTATTCATTTCGTTAGTTTTTAGTTTGTTTTACTATTTGCATATATATATGCTAGTGTCAAAATTTTAAATAAACGGGCAAGGGCACGCTTCATCCTGAATTCTACAGCGTATAGAGCGTCAAGCTATAAAAACATATAATAACAAATAATTTGCATTTTCTCTTTGGAAAAATCGCTTAAAAATCTTATATTCTATCAGAAATTAATGGAAAAAATGCATTCCAGTTTAATAATTTTCGCTAAACACAAAACATTAAGCTTTAATTTTTTAAATTGTCTCTTTACTTTAATAACTTAGCAAATGGATATTACAAATGGTGGAATTTGCATGGGAAATACGAAACACGAGCAGTTCGAACGTTCGCTAACTCGCTGTACAATTTAGTTTCCTAATATGTATGTAATTTAGTGTACGTCGGTGCGCGGTGAGGGTTTCTTCGCACTGATGAAAATTAAATCAGTTACACGTAGTGTAGTAGTGTAGGGTAGTCAGAGGGAACGTAGTGTTATGATGTTTCGTTCCCCACTTTATAATTTTAAAGACAAAGTCGTATATACATTTGCAACTAAATTTTCAGCCAGTTCAATAAAATATTTTTTTTAAATATCAATTTTCACGAACAAAATGTTGTAAATTGCTATAATCTTTTTATTTATAACACTATTGAAATAAAAGAGCACACTAAATAGAGATTAGAATGTAAAGCTGAGATTAATGTTCACAAACGTGACACACGAACTAACAGACAAAAATTTAAAAAATACTTAAGTTTTCTCATACATATATTATGTTCCATGTACAGACAGCAATAACTTACATTTTTAATATGCATAGATAAGACTTCTATAAAATAGTCAATTAAATTCAAATCAGCAGTGTGCATAAGGCCTTAAACACCTTGACCTAAAGACCTAGACTCAGCTCGTTCCAAGAGATTTATACTATTAAGAAAGACATGGAATTTCATTTCGGTTGAAACGCTAAATGTTCAAGTAACATTTGCTTGCACATTTTGCTTAAATTATTTAAACAAGATAACTAATATGGTAATAGTTTGTGGTGGCTGAAGGGAAATTAAAGTAATATGAGACTTGTCATGGCGCAGGGGCGCAAAGTGTAACTGTAAAACCGTCTGGTTGTGGGTTCGATCCCTGCCCCTCGAGGAGATGAAATATTTATTTAAATGTATATTTCCATTTCTTCGCTCTGGTGTCGAGGCAAAGCGCGGCGTTGAGTTCTACCACTCGACACGTAATGCCTCCACAAGTCGACGGAAAGTGGGGAACGGAGTGACTTAACACTAGGTTCCCTTTGCCTACCCTGCTGTGTACGGGATGCAGGGTGAAGGTGGAAAAGATTATAGCTGTAGTTTCCTCTAAATTAATTCAAATCAAAGGGAACCTAGTGGTAAGACGTTCTGTTCGCATTAATACACTTACATTTCCTATTTCCCGTTAATTTCTTGAGATATTGCGTGTTAAGTGGCGGGAATTAACACCGTGCTTTGGCTCGTTATCAGAACGAGGAAATGAAAATATTAAATATTTAATTCCGAGGGAATCGAACCCACAACCGTTGCGCTTGCCGTCAACGTAAGGCCTTACGTAAATACATAGAAATGTAAAAACAGTAAATTCATTGTAGGTAGGTAGGTAGGCACTCGCAGTAATTTTTAGCGAACATTCCTTTGTTGTTTTACAATACGTGAAATTTAAAAGCGCTATCTTCCACTACCTTCAGTTGCCCGCACGAGAAAAAAGCAATGGGAAGTAATCACTTTCTTTGTTAACTTACTGCTTATTATTTAAAATTTACAAGTATTTTTGTATAGTATAATTTTTTTTGAATATTTTTACCAACTTTAAATAAGTGTTTTTAAATGCAGATAACTATTATGAAACGCTTCGTTTACAATATATTTTTATAGTTTTCGTTTTTGTTTCACGCTGTATCCTGTAATGTAGTGTAAGACACTCCTTTCCCAAAACATAGCTTGTTGAGTGTCGAAGTTCAACGTCTTTGACAAGAGAGGGCGCGGCTATGAGTCCCGCCTCTCCATTGGCAATGTCTCAAACTTGGATGGAAAGTGGAGAAAAAAACAGTTTTAACACTTAATTCTTCTATATTGATACATTGTAAAGTTAAAAAAAACTCATAAAATAAAGAATAAATAAAAACAAGCCTAAAAATACCCTCTCGTTTCATATAGCTCTGTAAAAACAAATATTTCACGTTCATTTATTTTCCAAAAATCTCATATTTGTCCATTTCCAAGGTAAATCCAGAACAAGTGTCGGTAGCTTCTAATTTTCGTTGCATTCCGAAACCTACGTTTTGTTTGGTTGTGCGGAGTGGCTTGGTTTTTTTTTGTTGCGACTTTTCCGCTATTTCAAATGTTAGTACTGTGTAAGCAATGTATTTTTTGTAGTTTCTCCCTGTATCCCGCATATGGTAGGGTAGGCAGAGGGAACTTGGGAACTTAGTGTTGATACACTCCGTTCCCATTAAGACACTCCTGTTCTCCACTTTCCACCGAATTCTGGAGGTTCAACGCCGCGCTTTGCTGTCCTTTCTGCTGTTACTAGAGGGAAGAGATGAAAATATTAAATATTTCATTTCATTGTTTGGGATTCAAACTCACAACCAGTCAGTAGAATGAATGTGCTGCAACACGACTTACCTCGGGGGCAAATGATTATAATTATTTAAAATTATTTTCATTTCTTTCTAATACGCCGTACACCTTTGAGTTCCGCCACTCGGCATAGAAAGTTTAGAAATTGGACGAAAAGAGAGAAATGGAGTGTTTTAACACTAGGATGCCTTTGAAAGGTTAATCTAAACAAGAAATATTTAAAATTCCCGATAGATTTCTCAAAACAGAAGTTTTCAAGGAATCTTCTTTATGTAAATTTCGGATTCTGTTTTTGTTCACTTAAGTGAAATGTTCGGCAATTAATCATTTCCAGCTCAACGGTGGTGGCGACAGTAACTTTGTAAAACTTGGAAAATACCTCTTTTTGAACATTGTTTTGTCTAAATTATCAATTTGCCATTAGATATTGACTAAGGGAAACTCCGAGTAGTTTTATTACTTTTTTATTTGATGTATTTAATCTTTCCTATTTCTGCCGAATTATTAAGGCATTGCGTGTTAAGTGACGGAAGTCAACATTGCCAGAGAGAGCGATTAAATAAAACCATAAAAGTAATATTTCCACAAGTAGAAATTGAACTCATAACCGTCGCGCTTAAAGTCGCATGTTTATGCTATAAATAATGTTAGTAAAGTAAACTTGAAACTCACTAAACGCTACAAAAATCACATAAAGATGAAAATGTACGCTCAAATTGGGTTAAGCTAATAATTCCTTACTTAGGATTCCTTAAATTAAATAAACTTCCAACTGTTATTTAATTGGAACATTGAGCGAGTTTCACCAGGAATGTTCTATTTAAAAAAAAAAATATCAGTTTAATTTTGGCAATATCGATATATTTAAACTTTGTGACTGAGACTCGAACCCACAACCCCGGTTATAGAATACAAGTTAACTAATACGTCTTTTGAATCTATCATAATATCATACATCATCATCTATACAGAAAGAAATTTATAAATAAATATTTTATTGGGGGGATATTAATGTGATCCAAACAAAATTAAAAAAAAATCTTTATGTTTCTGTCTGTTTCTCCAATGAAATTTTTAAACACAATTAATAATTAGCCTGACACTAGAGTCCCGGTTTTCCTCTGCTTACCGTTCTATGTGCGGGATACAGCGTGATGCTAAAGCAATATTATTTTGTAAATAAATAATCTTAAGATTATCAAGATGGTAAATTCGTATAATAACTGAGTTAAAATCGATAAGCGGATTGACCTTTAGAGAATACAAAGAGAGCAAAAAATAGATCAGACGCGATCAAACTTCCAATTATTTTTGTTTAGTTTAGTTGCTGGGTCGCCCTTAAATAGTTTTAGCTGCACGCTGTATCCTGATTCTAGCATAGCAGAGGGAACCTGGGAGTCTAAACTACATCCGCCCCCCGGCTTTCTGCTTAATTCTAAAGGCGTATTGAGTGGCTCAACTCTGGCTGCACTTTGTCTTATTACCAAAGGGAGGAAATGAAAATATTAAATATTTGATTTCATCGAATGGGAATAAAACCCACAACGCGTATGGGTATCGTGTATCGCCTTTCTTTCCGCTACACCACTAAGTATAAAACGGAAGTGTCTTTAACCTGAATGATAACAGAAAAGAAAGGATATCTTAATAGGCTTAGACATTTCTTACTTATTTCTTATTTATTTAATCTGTTTTCTTTCTGCTTGTTAAATTTTAATCCATCCTTAGTTTGTACCGTAAGTCAAATTTTGTATTTTGTTGTAATAAAAGCTAAGAATTTTCATAATATCCATTTAATGTAAAACAGTTATTATATTTTTTTTGCAATTTGCAAAAAAAAATTGTTATAAATAATAGAGAGAGACGAATAATAAACCGTTTTACTAGTGTTATTATTATACAAATAATATATCAGTTTTTATAACTTTTAAACGTAATTGTCAAGTTGTTGATTACTAAACAAAAACAACTGGGGCCCGTTTCTAGTGAATATTCCCGTCAGAATTATTTGACAAATTGTTATGATGTTAATTCTGATTGGTAGAAGATGTAAGATATGAGCGTATCTGAAAGTTTATTTATGCTAGGCACAAGTATATTAATTATTTTTTATATCCCACAATAACTGAGGTGGTGGGTTTAATTCTCACCTGAGGGAATGAAATATTTAATATCTTCAAGTTCTTACTCTGGCCACAAGGCAGGTCCTATTGAGTTCTACCAAAAACTTAAAACTTGGTTGTCAGGTTCCCTCTGCCTTCCCTGCTATCTGCAGTATGGATGGAGGAAAAAAATAAAAGAACAATAGTATTTTTCTTCTCAAATGTCAATCCCTCATAGCTTGTACTATAGGCTGAGAAATGTGGGCCGCAGTAGAATAACTATGATTGATGATTCGGCTTCCTGTCCGCTAAAGCTGATTTTTGTGGGCGGAAATTTCGTGCAAAAATGAAAAATGTTAGAAATTATACGCAGGTGAGGTTGATACATGGACTAATTGGCTTACTAATTAGGCACACTCGAAAGGAAAATGTGTTGAAAATCTTTTTTCCTAGCCATGTATTATTGACCCTATATAATCCCATAATTCGTAGTGTAGGTGCGATTGTAAACGCGACGGTTTGTGGGATTGTGTTCGATTCCCGCTCGAGGAAATGTAATATTTAATATTTAGAGTGCTTTAACACTAGATTTCTATCTACCTACTCTGCAACGGGCGGGATACAGAGTGTAGCTATAAAATATTTTTTTAACAAAAAGAAAAACCGACTTGTAACACAAACTAAAAAGTGAAAAATAATTATACAAAGATTTTATAATTTTAAACTCGGTGTCAAACTAATGCTACAACACCTTTACTGCAATATCTAATTACTAAGCCTGTTTGTTTTACTTGGCACCGACTTCAAAATTATAAAATCTTTGTATAATTATTTTTCACTTTTTCGTTCGTTGTTAGAAGTCGGTTTTTCTTTTTGTTAAAAAATAATTTATTTTACGATTTTAAGTGATGGGTAGATCTTAAAATAATGCTTCTTAAACGAGTGGTGATGGTGGTGGTAGTGGTTGTCAACGAGTGGTTGTGCTTGTCCTTTGTAAAACTTTATTTAATTAGGTTTTATTTTTGTGCAAAGTTACATTTTGGTATATTGACAAGAACATACATAAAAAGTATTCGGGCGGATTGAGAATCTCCCTTTTTTGAAGTTCGTTGAAAATGAAAAACATCCTCTTTTTGAGGCTGGTTGTAAAGAAATGCAACGATCAGGAATCTCACCTCTGACATTAATTTAAAAAGTTTTTGCTTGTAACTATTACAGTATAATCAATTTTTTACCAAAAAAAAACAAACTTTCTAAATTTTCACCGGATCCAATAATTGAAACCTAACCAAACTTTGACTAAATTATCCCTGAAGTGTATCCTATCAAATAAAAATAGAATCATCAAAATCGGTTGACGCGACATTGAGTTATTCGTCTATTTGTCGCGCACATACCTAATGCAAATTTACATTTACATTTTATGTGATTTTCTCATAGATACCATTGTCAGACATGGACCAAAAATCGGTTAACCCAGTCAAAAGTAATGAGGTAACAAACATAAAAAAAAAAAAAAAAGAAATACAGTCGAATTGATAACCTCCTTTTCTTACAGAAGTCGGTTAAAAATGTATATAAGACACATGATGACACTCTGTGTGCCAGAGATGATTGTGGCCACCAGAGCTTTGGGTTAGATAAATAGACTATATAAAATACATATTTTTTAAATTAGAACCTATATCTAGTTTTTGAGATTAGTGCGTTATAAAAGCCAGCTACAGCTTTATATATAATAATTTTTAATAAATAGTAAATGGTATTTTATGGTATATTTAAAGAAAAATCCACATTATCGTCGAAACCAAACATAAGTAATAGTTCATCATGAAAACATACATATCCTACTAAATTATATCCTCCTAGAATCGAATACGTGAGAATCTCCATATTATATTATAACATTAAAAATAATATCCAGGCTTAGGTATCCAGGTTTCTGAAGAATTTTTGAGAAAATTCATCACATTGTCACGCAGATGTTGAACGTCGTCAGTAATGTAACAAAGGAGCTCCTCGGTTGACGTAGACCCGAATACTTTTGTTATTTTCGTTGTAAATTCGAATAAACCTATGGAACGTCAAAAATTACTTAGTCAAATATATTTTTCATACTTTCATGATTCTTAAGCCTAAATATTTTCTTTTAAAGATATGTAGACAAATTGTTCACTTATTCCTGAAATATGAGAGCGCAACAGGGAAATGTTCTATTTCCCTAGGAAAACCTAGGAAACCTAGGCACCTATTGTTAAGAAATTTTGTTCCCATTAAGCCACTTCTGCTCCCCACTTTCTATCGAATTTTGGAGGCATCGCGTATTGAGTAGCGGAACCCGAACACCGCGCTTAACCTCGGTGCTAGACGAGAAATTGTTGAAATATATAATATATCACTATCAATCAATAATATTTCACTACCTCGATTGAAAATCGAACTCACAGCACATCGCGTATACATTCACACATTAATTTCCTTAAAATATTTGTTTTTTGTCTTTGCAGGTGATATCAGCGATATCGGTCTTCTTCATCTGCATATCAGTACTCTGCTTCTGTCTGAAAACTCATCCTGACCTTCGAGTGTTCTACCCCCTCCCCTTAGAAAGTTACGTGGAAAACACCACGACGTTCATCGAAGCCAAGCCCTGGCACGACAACGGCCAGCCTCACGTGGCCTTCTTCTATATAGAACTGCTATGCAATGTATGGTTCACGATAGAGTTGCTGGTGAGATCGGTGGTGAGTGTTTAATTTAATTGGTAGTTTATAAATTAGTAAGTAGTATATTACAAGAGAGTATTATATATAGGCAGAGAGAACGTAGTGTTAGGACACTCCATTCCTAACTATTGAGACTGGCGGAATTCAAAGCCGCACTTTATGTGTTTACGAGAGCGAGAAAATTTAAATAATTTACATCTCACAGTTGTTATCGAACCACAACCGTCGCGCTTACAGTCTAATG
>DWNA01001899.1:0-13131 GCA_018249835.1 Heliconius besckei
AAAAATGCAGCGTTAAGCACCGCCACTCAATCAGTAATGGTCTCATATTCAAACGGAACATGAAGACTTCTAGGTTCCTTTAGCCTGACTTGCCATAAAAAACGAAGCTAAAACAAAATATATTGTTACCATATCGTAAGTATGGCAAAGATCATAAAGTCTACGCGACTGAAGTTGTGGGCACTAGCTACGAGTATGTAGGTTCAGAAATATTTAGCACCAAGGTGCATTACTATTATGTGTCAAATGAACGATAAAACTTTGAGCACTTTACAGTTAGAAGTAAATTAGTAAACGCTCGTAACATTTAATGATATTTCTGACATTGAATTTGACTATATTTCTCCTATTTTAATAGTAATTTTCTTACTATTCACTTTGCGAGATGCTCATAGCAAATCATGGACACTATACACATATATAATACTAGCGGTCGCGCGCAGCTTCGCTTGCTTATTTAGGACTGAATTCTAATAAACCACTCAATCATGTTCAATGAAATATTTCATAATATGAACATTTCAATCATGTTCAATGAAATATTTTTAAGAGTCTAAATATCAAATTTTATAAAAATCGGTGGCGATTTAAGAATTTTTCCATACAAACTTTCAACCCCTTATTTGCACCTTTAGGGGGAGAATTCTAGAAAATCCCTATTTCACCCCTTTAAGGTCAAAATTTTTCAAAATCCCTTCTTAGTGGATGTCCAGATGATGATTACGAATGTAAACATCTGTCCAAATTCCACGCTTCTACCATCAGCAGCCACGGCTGTGCGTGCGTCTTACCTCAGTCAGTGAGGACAAGTCCTTTTATATATAGAGATAATTATATGTCTTCGATGATACATAGATATTAATATAAAATGCTTTTTCGAAAAACGTCACTAATTAAATTATATTATTTTGGTTTACCATATAAGGCAGTTAAGTCCTTAGAATAGTTATACATAACTTATGAATATTTTTATTTGTAATTCTATGAAACTGTTGTATCTTATTAAAAACTTATATCAATAGAATAAGATTTTTCGCAGTAGATACTATGGAAACATAAAATTTTTGGGACATCCCGTCCATAAAATCGGGACGTCCCGCCAAAACCGGAGCATCTGGTAACTTTGTTGCATCAAAAAAAACCATTTTTTTAAATGTATTTACAAAATGTCGTAAAATTTTTCATCAAAGCAATTCATATGAAAAGCAACGTCAATGCAACATGAACGCTAATATTGTCAGTGACATATGCAACCCATCTGTGAAGTCACAACTCATGCAATATTGATAGTAAAACTTTCAATACATTGAACTAAAGCCAACTATTTAAAAGATGGGTAACTTATAGATATGCTAAAATTTAACAACAACAAAAATTTTTCGAACATGAGGTTAATGCTGTTAGTCAGGCTTTTACAGAGATACCGGTTGGGTAGGACAGAGGGTACTCTGTCCCTGAAGAAATGCAAGCACTAAGTGGTTGCCTTTGAGGAGAATTATTAAATCCCTTTAATTTTTCTTCTTGAATTGTTTATCAATATGCAACATTAAATTTACTTTGTCGTTATTATAATTCTGTTCCGCCAGGTTTACATTTCTCTTTCGCCAATCCAGTTTGGATATCAATATAGACATCTAGGATCAGAATTTAGCTTATACAATGGTTTTTTATTATTTAAATATTTTCTACAAGCAAGATGGCTACAAACCTAAATGGTTTGCCATAAAAAAACTGAAAACAGAATAAAATATTGTTCTTTTTATTTAATTTAATCTAGGCACATTACTCGCGAGCAGAGTCAACGTAGGCAATATTTAAATATTACATAGTTTTCGTACTTTATTTTTAGTGCCAAGCCTCATAACCACCCATTAGATAATATCGTTGAGCCTCACTTGTTTAGAAGACAATAAATATTAATGGTGCTATTTGTCAAACGTTTTCACGTTTAATTTTAGAATTAATTACTACTGTACGTTTCAGTTTCTCTGCGAGAAATTGAAACTTAAGTGTAGTATATACTCGTAGTCTTCTAGTATAAAAAGTAACGTTTCTTTAAATGATATGATCTTAATGATTGTATCAAACAAATTGTTTGACACTATCATCAAGATAATTGAAAAATGTTTGTATAGATTATAATTTATGAATATACATCAGTAGATATCGTATTTTTCGGGTTCCGTATCTTAATAGGTAAAAACGGAACCCTTATAGGATCATTTTGTTGTCTGCCCGTCTGTCAAGACGAAGAAGTGTATTATCTCGAGATCGCGTGGAGGAAGCTGAAAATAATATTCAGGTTAAAGTTCTCTTGGAAAACCGATACAATACGATACGAGTAAATAAAGATAAAAGATAAAGGAAAGAAATTTAAAAACTTAAATTTCTCAATTTATATAAGTTGTACTTTCCGTTGACCTACAATAAATTAATTCTAAATAAAATGACAACTTAGAAAATGACTATAAAAGTCATGTATGTTCTAAGTTGTCATTTTAACCAAAATTGGTATTCATATTTGCTTCCCATAGAGTTCCATGTTCTCACTGTTCTTCACTCTCCATCATGCCATGTAACGCCGTGCCATTTCAGAACTATTAGTCATTGTTAGGTATAACGTATGTATGAGTCACTTAGTTGTATAAAAACATATAAAATCTTTTTAAAACAAAGAATATAATTATGAAGAATATTAAAAAACAATCAGTCAACCAGCATTACTGGACTACTAAAGATACTTCCAATCTGAACAATCAAAATACAAGAATTTCTAGTTACGTACTGTGTGTGTTACACATAAATGCCACTAAAAATAATAAAAGTGGTTTCACAACCACCAGGAAAGCTTCAGTTAACCAGAAAATTCTCCGCAAAACGAAACAGTTAACCTTCAAACAAGTTTCAGAAATAACCAACCTATTCATAGTCGAATTCGTAGCAACAGAAGGCCTTAGCATAAATATTTTTCACACAAGATTATCACCTGTCCTGTTTCCACTCATGCGATGAGCTATCGCTGTCCCTCTCTGGATGGCCACCTGCCAATCCGTCAGATTTCGAAATGTGAGATCTAATTATGAGAGCTTATTAATAAAAGCTGCACTCGGACTTTTCATAAAGCTTTATATTATCACTTTTGGAGGACCAAGTGTCTTAATTTGTTAATTATTTGTAATTTTATGTTAATTATTAGGGGCCATAGTGCAAGGGCAGAAGTGTGTGGGTATAAAGGCAACAGGTTATGGGTTCGCTCCCCATTAAAATTTTCTTCGCTCTGGTGTCAAGTAAAAAAGCGCAGCGTTGAATTCCGCTACCCAACACACTATAGACATTTCCAGAATTGGGCGGAAAATGCTTAACACTTAGTTCCCTCCGCCTACCCACTGTTAGCAGAATACAGCGTACAAAAGAAAAATAAATAACATAAAACGCAAGGAATTTTGTACATCACTGGATGGACGAATTAAAGATTGATCAATATCAAGTACGAAGTAAAAGAAATTAATTGTCATACCTGAAGAATGGTATTAATTTTAAAACTATAAAAAATGTTTTAATTTTAATGTAGAGAGTTTCAATTTAAAAGTCGTACATTTAAAAAAAATATTAATAAATTTATAACAAACAAGAGGATACTGTAAAGCAAGAACGTGTCATTGAAAAAACGACTGGAATTCTTTGAAGCAGTTCTCATAAAATGAAAATTTAATGACATTTAAGGCTAGAACTATGATTCGGATTATTGGCACTGGTCTGCAGTAATATAGCCGTCATGTGCACGATTATCAAGTATCAATTAAAGGCAATACTTGGATACATTTTGGCGAATTCTGAAGGCAATCCGTGTTGAGTCGCAAAAATCCGCAATTTGCCTCGTCAATAGAGCGAGGAGATGAAAATATTAAATGTTCCATTTCCTCGAGAGAATCAATCGAACTCACGACCTGTCGCATTTACTGTGCACGCTTGTATTCACATTTACTGTGCCACAACGGGCATTTCTTATGTAAGTACTTCCTAAATGTACGATGATTACAAAAATGAATGGGAGACGATAGCATCCTTTGGTTACGACTTCAAAGAGCAGGTGTCTGGCTTATGATAGTGAATCATACGCGTGTTTCGTACATAATGCTTGGTTTGTAAGTCAAGAGCAAGACATAATAATTACGAGCTGCCTTAATAAAACAAGAAAGTCTAGTCATTTCTTTTTTTTATTTTATTGGAAATTAATAGGGACTAAGTGAATGTGAGGAAAATAGATGATCAGTATGATTTTCTGGCTGCAGCATTTTTTTGGACTTTAGATATTTTACTTTTTAGATCCTCAAAATTCAACATATTTTCTTCATATTCATTTTTTTAATTTTACAGTCTTTAAATAAATCATTGCTCCACTCGTAAGGATTACATGGAATAGTAATTAAACACCGGACGCTATCGTGGTTTCTTTAGAAGTGTGGGTTTTATATAACCACTCGGATTTATATTTACATTTATACATGAGATCCGGGCTGGAAGCCTGGAAAACATAAAATACGACCTTGGGCGCCATTACACTCCGCTCGATAATATTCAAATTTAACTTCAAGAAACCCGCCGTAAGCCGCCGTAAGCTAAGTAAGCCGTCGTAGTACTATTGGAAAGTACTTGACTGAAACGCAATGGTCGTGGGTACGATTCCCTTTTTGGGAATCATATCATATCATCGCTCTAGTAAGGCACGTAAGACACTTGCCGTTGACGAAGAAGTCTCGAATATAGGCGAAAAGGGGAGAACGGAGTGTCTTGACACAAATTACCCAGGTGCTAGCTAGATAGATGGAGAATGTTAGATAATTGTATTTCCTAACTTACAGTTAGTCACCTAAAAGTAGGATGTCAAGTTATTAAATATCGAATCTTACCGATACCTTACCAGATCTCTGACCACACTCCTAGTGGGATTAGAACCCATTATTATCGGCTTCAATCATATTCACATCAACTGCACCACGATAGCTCTACATAAGCGTAGGAAGTAAATATCCAGTATAAATAAGTTAGTAAATATAAATTTCAATCACCATGACGCAATGATGATATTTAAGACAAATATTTTTAGTTTGTTATCAGACCAAACAAGAAACGTCATTAGTGAGTCAAGTCAACACATTTAGAAATATAATGCATTTCAAACTGAAATTCTTGGACACAATACGTGCGCTGGCGCACGCGTGGGCTCATGAACAATTTGACTGTTGAGTGTTATACCCTTAACGTTATGTCAATACTTCAATCACGTACGAATGAAAAGCTGACGTACAGTCATTTTAATTAATTTTTTGGTGAAAATTATAACATTAAGTACTTTTACACAGCTACTGTATTATCAGATATATACGTGGAAAATTTACAACTTCTTCAGAATGTATGTATCTAAACACGACGGTTGTGAGTTTGATCTCTTGAGGGAAACTTCCTCACCGTGAAAACAGGAGAAAGCCTTGCTTTGCGTTGCGTTGAGTTCCGCCACTCAACATGAACACTTAATACTAAGGTTATCTCTGCCTTGCTTACTACTTATTGGACACAGCATAACACTACAAAATGTTTGTAGTTTTAGTATCAAAGTAAGACTTACGACTTAATATTAAAACTCTTTATAAACATCTTGATAATTTGTCACATTCAAAAACATTTTCTGTGTACGTGCTTCGTTTAGCATATCTAAATTCTGATTCTACAGACTAATTTGAATACAATAAATCACCAAGCAGTGTTGTGGCCAAATCACGAGATTCTTAATTGATCATTTGTTTACCAGGAATTATATTTTTAACATAATTTATTAGTGAGTGAAGTTTTTTCTTAGAAATTTGCCTTGCCTATGGGAGTAAAAATATATTCGGGCAAAAGCGAAAAATGGAGAGTTTTGACACTAGGTTATCTATGCCTAAACTGCTATATGAACGATAAAGAGAGGAGCCGATAAATAAATGACGACGTAGTGATTTAGTTGGGAGGAGAGAGTATGCAAGCTATGGTTCTGGATTTAGGGTGTAGACACTGTTTCCATTAAAATACAAGTGTCTAACCTGAGTATAAGCAGAGATATCTAGATCATCTCACTAGATTTCCATATGTCAATTATCACGTCTGTTCTTGTATTTGTGTATACATTTCAGCATTCACGTTTAGGTAAGCATTTCAAAATTGATCTCATAACTGAATTACTAAGCTTGTTCCAAACATATCAATTTTACTCGGACTATTATAAGCGAAATTGTTTGGCTCTGAGTCTGTATAATAAGTTGACTGGCTCTGAGTCTGTACTCGTATAATAAGTTGACTGAGTCTAAATCTGTGTATTATTTTAAATTTGATTCTGAAGCTTAACACCACAAAGTACCTATTGATTGTGAATAGTCTTATTTACAACACGGAGCTATGCCGACTAGACTGTGCTACTACCGTAATTATGATAATTATTTGTACCATATAGACTTTTTAATATTGAAATTATACGTATCTATATTTTTTCCTATAAATTTATACTTTCCTCATCTTTTTTCAATTATTCACATTGTAAATATGTTTTTCTCGTATGAAATTTATGGATTCCTTAATCGCTGTCATATATCTTGATTTTATATAGAAATGTTTATTAAACAGGAGGCTATGTCTCGTACTCGCGTGGGCGTCCGTTTGTTTGTCGTGTCTACTGTTGTTTGAATTAAATTTCCTGCATTCTCTCATTGTATATATTAGTTAATAGTAATTGAATCTGGTGCATAGTTCTCATCACTGATGATACGACATGGCTACTGCGTCTTCAAAAACTGCGTCTATCTGCTCTGCAAAGGCTGGAAAAGCACCTGTAACTTGGTGTTATATAGAGTCGTGGGTGACGATGATCACTTATCTTTAGGTAACCCTTGATTCCTTCCTTCCTTGTCTTTATTATTAAAAAAGATGGGACTCAATGATGCACTGTATTACTAGGCTTCATTACTTACCAGAGCGGGAAACTGAAAAAATAATTCTCCCGCCATGACTGCATAATCTATTTACCTGTACTCCCCTAATCATTTCATGATGAACTTGGATTAATATCATAAAAATATATTAATATAGAAGTTATAAGATAGGTCTAATCTCAATAAATATAAATATTTTCAATTATTTTTCAGAACATATAAACGAATTAAAATATCGATAAATTTATCCCAAGTAAAAAAAAACTAAGTTAAGCATATTCTTCACTGCTTTTATAATAGAACGTTTATTTTACAATATTTTGACTCAACCATGAAGAAATGTATTAAAATTTCCCTGAAACTTTATCGGTCACCTGACCGTCCACCTGCCAACACAATTTAATGAACAGAATGAAAAGTGTAAGATAAACGAGCGCCAATAATACACCACTTGTTTGCTTCAGTGACGAGTGCGGAGATTTATAGCTGACTCAGGGTTAAAACATTTTAACATTGCACCAACTTTGCACAGTAATTTAAAATTATTTTGAGTTTCTTCATTATTATTTTCTGTCCATTTTTTTTCTGTCTTTCAAAATTACACATACCTATTAAGTAAACATAATATGAATGTGAGCTTAAGGAATATTTGATTTTTTCCTGAACCATATCCACGTTTTGGAATCATTTTTATAATAAGGTTTTTAGGTTTTTTTCACGCATCTATCCTGTCCCGCTGTCTACCCTGCTATGTGCGTACATAGTGCATGTAATGCAACCTGGGAATCTATTGTTAAGACACTCAGTTCTAAGTTCCCTTTAATACATTTCCGTTCCCCATTTTACATTAAGCGAAGAAATTGAATATTTCATTTCCTGGAGGGGAAATTCAGCTTACAACCGCCCTAGCATATGCAATGCCAATAGTGGCTAAAAGTGAGGAAAAAAGTGTCTTAACACTAGAATCCTGCCTACGTCACTATAATTGGGATACAGCGTGAAGCTGAAAAAAAATCTATTTTCATTCCTACCATAATTAAATTTCATTATTGACTTTGCCACATCCCTTTGACAATAATATCACTTTCCATCTTCGACGAAAGACAGAAGTCAGTGATAAGTCATCTTGTTTCCCACATCCCCTGGGATAATTAGATCATTTTCTATTCTTCGGAAAACACCTCTGCACTGATACGTCACTGTAGGTTATCCAACCGGCTGCACCGTCCCACGCGCATTCCCACACCGCCTCGGCCAAACGCCAAAATTTCATAGTTTAGTTACGATTTCGAAAACGACCCGACGCGTCCCGCCGCCGGCGACATCCCTATATACTTCGTATTTGCCTGAAACATTTGCGCTTTACCCAAAGTTTTACTTTTGTTGAAATTTTTTGACTTATCTAGTGTGATTGTGCATTTATGGTGAATTGATTTTGTGACTTGGATTTCTTTATCTATTCTCAACGGTATGTCTAGTGATTTATTTGGATTTTTTATTTTTTGTATGATTAACTGGAACGATAGACTGGATGAATTATTATTAATGTCAAATATTTAATTCTTCTTAAAAATATTAATATTGCTTAAATATTTAAATTTAAAAAAAATATTTTCAAAGATGGCAATAAAAAAAATAATCTTAAGTAAAAACCAATAAAACAAAATGAAACCAACACGATTATTAGGTAACGTCGGAAGTTAAGAATATGAAAAGATCACGAGGCCTTCAGCGATTACAGAAATAGATGGGACGTTTCTTATACTCCTGAAATCTGCTAACTTCTACACCCACACGTCACTTCACCTTGCCGGCAGATGGCGCTGACCGCTGGACACATGAGTCATTTGAGAGCTTTCTGCCAAATATCTATTGGATACTAGCGATGATGTATTACTGATCATTCGAGACCACTACGTGTAATATGATGATACTGATAATATCATGCTTAGCCGTTGTATTGAAAAGATAATCTAGTTGTCGTCATTTACATCGTCATGGCACAATAGGAAATTGTCCGACTGTACATGTACGAATACGAATGCCTTGGAATTCAATCTCCATTTGAAGTACAATTACAGTATTTAAAAGATTATCATTAGCTCGGTATGTTAAGATATAATTGTTAATTCTTTCTTTGTATGCGGGAGAGGTGTGAAACTATAAAAAATTGTAAAGTAAAACTTATAAATTTTAAACATTTCAAAGTAAACTAACTAGTTCTAGAATATATTTATCTAATGTTCGTTCTTTTACAACATGTCCTTTTGTAAAGACGATTTTTTTCTTAATACACTGTATACTTTTACATTTATAGGTAAGTATATACTTTTGCCTTTTGAACATTTCAATTTATTTAATTGGTATAGCTGATAAAATTAGTCATTTAAAAAAAGCCTTTGTAACGCAGTGGAATAGCTAAGATCGTCCGAAACACATTTGTAAACATGGTGGTCGGGGATTCGAAACTCATTAATTTCCTCACCCTCGTATGACACAATCCAGTGCCCAGTTTCTCTTAATTTACTTTAGGGAAAAATGTAAATAAAAAAAATCTACGAAATAGAATAAAAATTGTGACAATATTTATCTTACATTACAATAAATAACAAAAAACGATTGTGCCACAACGGCCTCGAAGTTTAAATCCATTAAAAAAGATTAAGTTACAATTTTACTAAATTCAATCAAATTCCAAAGTAGTAAAGAAGAACATATTGATGAGCAAGGACTAAGAAAATGGATATCAATTTAAAATAAAAGAAAAAATGTAGATGTATAAATAATTTATTAATAATTAGGGCAAAAAATATTCTTTTTAAATATATTATTATTACTTTACTTTTTTTGAGGACTTTTTGCTTTACCTAAATATAAAATGTATGTTTACCTATAAATTTCGAAGAATATTTCCCAAATTATTCCCTTGTTTCCCACAAGGGACTAATTTGGGAAATAAAGCTTCATTTCAGAATCAGAAAAATGTTGTTTATGATTTATATTTTTCAATTCCGGCAAGACTAGGCGCGGCTTAGTGTCCCGCGACCATAGACAAAAAGGAAACAAATGTCTTAATACTAGTTTCTCTCTACTCACCGAAGCCAAAAATATAAAACAAAATTTTACAAATAACACGAATAAGAAGTTAAAATAATTTCATTCGTCCCAGTAGAAATCGAACCGAAATTTGTAAAGAAGATTTTTTGACCGACTTTGAAACGTCGGATTAATTTGAAAGTTTACATCCCAAGGACCGCAATGATATGATAAAAAAACCGCTCAAGTGCAAGTCGAACTCGCCCACCGAGGGTACCGGTACTAATGTCCGGATTGTAGATCGTCGGGATTTACAACTTATAGTAAATAATAGTAAATAAAAACTAAAAAACACATTTTGTGAAAAAAAGTTAAAAAATATATATAAATAATTTGAATTGAGAATGATGTATAAAAAGCGTGGGGTGCATAATGTCAATAGGTCAGTTAAATAGCAACCGGCGCTTTTTTATATTATCCTAAGTTCTCTAAAAAATATAATTATATTTATTACTTTTAATATTTTTTTCAAAAGCGTGTTATTTATTTTTTTTAAAGGACTATTTATTTAATTTATTAATAATATTTTGTAGTAATTTAATTAAATTGCATATTTTTTTGAAATAATGTGTATAAAAATATTAAAACATATATATAACTTTTACTAATTGTGAAAAATTTTATGCATGTATGTTCTTTTAATGACTTATCCGTTTTAAATGCTTGTAGATTCTAAATTGATGGTATTACTTATTATAAAATTGATTTTAGATTGGAAATTAATTCCTTTTTTAGGTTTTATATATTAACTTTACGTGTCTACGTAAAAATAATATTATTATTTATATTTAAGTCTTTAAATATAAATATAAATAATAATATTGAATAATATTCACATATTATTTAATATTATGGTTTCATAGATATAGAAATAAAAATATACTAAAGTTAAATTATAATAAGGTTTGAAACTCGTAAATGTTGTACAGAATATTCATTCATACATATTTTTGTCCATCAGGTCCTCAGGTCCGTTTCAAGTGGGCACAGAAACAATTTTCAAACAGTGATGACAAGCACATAGCACTATGGGGGTGACTGACGATTTTGCCCCGAGCTTCACGCAGAAGCCGCAGTTGCGTCAAGAGGATGATGGCAACAAGCTGGTCTTTGAGTGCCAACTGCTGGCATCTCCCAAGCCCGAGATCAGCTGGTACCGCAGCGATGAACTACTCAAAGAAGATAATAGGACACAGTTTAAGTAAGTTCAACTTACTCAATAATGTTTAAAACTTTTTTAATAAAATTGAAAGTCGACGTAGCTTGTATGAAAGTAAATCAACGGTATAATCTATCAGTACAAACTAACAATCGGTCAGGCGACCGTGTCGTTGAACGTGTCATTCAATTATCTCTTGATAAAATAGAGGGTATTACAAAGTTGTTGTTTATCCCGCATAATATTTAATACACATTTTAACTAAAATATTAACTTAATTAAACTTATTAATCACGAGAAATGGTTATCGGGTTCAGTTAAATACGTTCACAGAATTGATCTTAATATTTGCAGATTGCATTTATTTATTTCTAGAATTTACTTCAAAGACGGTAGCAGAATAATTTCGAGTTTGTTTAGTTTCTTGGACAGTTGTGTTAGCGTTAATGTACAATTTAAACGTACGCTTCGATCTCCAATCCCAGGCGTTGTTTTGAGCCCCTCATCCTGCAATCTAGGAAATACAAATTGACTCCTGTTAGGCCACCTGAAAACCAGTAAATAGCAGTAAAGTTTACAATAACACAAATACTTATTAATACACTTTCTTGGAATACATGTACGTGAAGACAATTTTAACTAAATATAAGACGCTATCAACATCAGCTAACATAAATTTTCACCTGTACAATAAATTTAAAAGGGGACTAACAACAAATGTGTTCTTTTATATATCTATAATTGTTGTTTACTCTCATTTTAGTTGTAATTAAATGAGCTTTCAGAAAATATATGTAGAATACTTGTCTCCATATATATCTGTGATAGCTGACTTAAAACATTTAAGTACCCATATGTTGCAGTAGCGTTTTATTTTGTCAAGGGGTAATTGGACAATTAATTTGCATAGCAATGATGGGGCCAACGACACGGCCGCCTGACCGATTGACGATTTAATCTTAATGTTCCTTTTGACGAAGCCAAGATAATCGGAACCTGACACAATTGGCACGGTCCACCGTCTAAATAAAAAAGGACAATACAGTACTATAAAATACATTGTATTGATTTTATATTAGTACCTTTACGTAATATATAATTATTATGTTTAAAAACGATCTACGTTGTAGAAATATAGCTAGTTGGGAAATTAAAAATTATTACACATAACATTTTTCGGTTGTTAATTTAAAATTACCATATTTTCTAAAGATTTTATTTTTTTTTTAAATAATAATATGAAGTACTTAACGCCACAAATATAGCTATTATTATTAATTTTTAATCTATTATGAAATTATCGGTGCAACTTGAGCTTTAATTAATTATTGAAATAAAGTCAAAATAATTAAAAAAAAAATCTCGTTTTGTTAACCATACAATGCGTGCTGTTGAGTTTTGCTACTCCACACGCAATGCCTCAAAAGTTTGCTATGGGTGTCTTAACACTAGGGTCCCACTGCCAGCCAGGGATAGCTGAAGCTAAAACAAAAAATAAAATGTGAATATTAAAATTACCTTATTTCTTACCAAGGATCCAGAGTATCGCCAACAATAAGTTTCTGGTGGTGCTGGAGCTGGACGACGTGATCGAGACCGACGCGGGGCTTTACAAAGTGAAAGCTAAGAATAAGATGGGCGAGGTGGCCGCCTCCATCAATCTTAACTTCAGCCGTGAGTCTGTTTATGTTACATCCGTAGAATGTAGTAACATGTTTAAATTTCATTAATTTTAAAATCGGAGTTCGTGCGTTCCATATCTTTGGAATATTATAGTTAATAGTTGTTGATAATGTCACAAAGTTCCTATGCTATAATATTTTTATCTTTATTAATGAATGGTAAATAATTAACTTATTGTGTTTTTTTTTTCAAAATAATAAGTTAATTATTTATGAAACGTGAAGTATTATT
>DWNA01001900.1:0-13127 GCA_018249835.1 Heliconius besckei
TCTTTTAAGCAATCAGGGCCAAACCGCTAATTTAATTGTGATAAAATACTCATATAGAGATACTTGAGGGTCTCGGGACGAATAGGATACTTTTTTTTCTCATATTTGTAATATTTTCGATATATACCAAAATATAAAAATACTTATTAATTTGACATGCAACTTATTCCGCCATGTTAATAACAACCGTCGTTGCTAAGCAACGATTTGTTTGTTGTTAGAAAACGTTACCCAAAATGAGCTTGCTTAACGCATCTCTCTATTGAAAACTGAAAATAATTTCATAAATATATTTAATAAATATTCGTATAGTTCTAGCGGGCGTAGCCGCGTTCGGGTCCACTAGTATGTAATATATTTTAACATACACATTTCTGATTAAGAATCGTGAACAAAACTATTGATAAATATTTATACGTACCATAAGAACGTACTCTAAGTAATAATGTAGTCTAGATTTTCATAAAATACCTCTTTGCTATTTGTAACAAATTGACGTTTCAATTTGTTTATATTTATATATTCTCGATTTCTTTTTTAAAAAATCACTTTTTTTATATCACATACCTTGAATTAACGAAGTTTTAAGTGTAAAAAAACAAAAGAACTTCCCACAATTATTGAAATATATTTTATTTTATAATATAGATATCATTATAAAAAATTATAGAAAGGTCAGTTATGTTCATTAAATTTAAATAAAAAGAGTCGCCTTGATTTGTTGATAGAGGTAGGAAGTTATAAAATTAGTACGTAAAAACTTTAAGACATATTTGTTAATTTATAAATTACTTTTTTAATTTAAATAATGTAATACTTTCTATACTCTGTATTCTCCTAACTAATAATTTCATCATGCAATTCCTCCGTTCGAAGCAAAGCGCGACTTTGAGTTCCTCCACTCAACACGCAGTGCCTCCACAATTCGGCGGAAAATAGGAACGGAGTGTCTTAACACTAAGCTACCTGGCTGCCCTGCTATGTGGGGGAAAAGAAAACAATTCCTCGAGACTTAATTATATATAATTTAAGAGATTATGTAATGTTTTATAAAAAACTCAAAATCGTTATGACAAGACATCTCTATTTTCATATGTAGGTATATAAAATGTTTATTTTATATACCTATATATATGAAACAGTTTTGTTAACAAATCAGTATTACGTGTATATTTACATACATAGTTATCGTTTGTCATCATTACTTAAAGTAACTAAAGCTAATGCTATTAGTAAATAAATGAGAAACATTACATATCGTACTTATTTGTAATAATGTATTACTTACACGGAGCTTATGTGAATTTGTATAGTGTTATTTATTATAAAATTATGCAAACCGATATAGTTGAAAGGAAGGCTAATATTTAAATTATTGATAGATTTGTTACGGAGAAAAATTACTCTATTTTCTGGTATTTTAGAATATTATAAGTATAAGCTAAGCGTTAACATGATTTGATGAAATAAAAATTGTTGATAATTCGTCCCCCACTTTTAGTCGAAATCGAATCGAATGCCTCGGGGCTTTGCGTGTTGAGGCGAGGATCTCCACACCACGGTTTGCCTTGTTACCGGACCGAGGAAATGAAAATATTAAATAGGTCATTAATTTCCTCGACCGAGAATGGAACCCGCAACCGTCGCGTTTACAGTCACGTTGTCATCATTATTAATGTAGCCACATCACATTTTCATATATATTTTAAATAATTCCACATTCATAATAGCTAATCGTGAGAATGCTTAACAACCTTTTGTGTAACTTGTTTTATATAATGTCGAAATATATTTATAATTGCAGGTATTTCTGGAAATACTAGAGCCATAGAATATATTTAGATTTTGAAACGTTATTTCTTGGCAAATTACAATTTGTTTTGTTTAATATATAACAACATACTTTTTTTTAAATTAGACCTAATATGCTATCTAAGTGAGGTGTTAATTTTATTTTACAATATATTTATATACGAGTACTCATGCTTTATATAAATTATAGAAAACTTAATTTTTAGATAGTAAAACGCAATAAACGCGTTCGACAGCAAGCAAACCCGATACCAACCACTAACGAGACGAGCATGGAGCGCGTCGTGGAGAAAATAATGGTGAACATAGAGGATTCTGATGATTGTTCTGATACGGTATGGTTATTAATTTATTAAATTTTAGTTTAGATAGGTATACTTAAGTTATTTTTTAAATAAAATAATTAATAAAATTATCGTTGTAAAATACAACGCTATTTGTCAAGAATGACGCACACAGATCTATCGTAAAATAGAAAGAGAGATATCCATTACTCGTTCTGGTGTTTTTTTACGAATGAAAGGTGCAAGGCAAAGCTTAGTAGTATTTTTAAGGTAGTAGGTAGGTGTTTACGTTGTTAGTATGTATTCGTAACTGCGTCTAAACTTGTTGTATCCCGCACACAGCATAGTGTTAGGACACTCCGTTCCACACTTTCCGCCGAATTATGGCGTGTTCAGTAGCGGAACTCAACGCCGCGCTTTGCCTTGACACCGAGAGAAGAAATGGAAATATAAATTAACTTATATTTTATTTTTAATATAACAATTTCAGTTAACGAGCTTGACAAGCCCAATAAGCGATAAATCGGACTCACACACGGAGTCCGACCAAGATGGCGGCAGATCAGTTCAAGAACAAAATGACTCAAAACAAATAACCCTCCAAAAGGAGGTTGCTTATCCGTCCATAAATAATATAGATAATGAAACTTCCGAAGAAATATTTAATTTAAGACACAGATTGATTGTTAATTCGAAAAGCAATCAGGCAAAAGATGATACTTTTAATTTTCTGATACATGAGATTCGTACGCACGGTGAAGGTGGTAATAGTCTTAAAATAGGTATGAAATATCTTATTATATTTAATTATAGGTGATTTTTTTTCAGCACAACAGAGTAGGTAGAAGGAACCTAGTGTTAAGAAACTTCGTTCATCACCCACTTCCTAACTTTTGTCTACTATGGAACTGAAAATAATTTTAAATATAGTCATTCCCCGAATGGGAATTGAATCTCTAAGCGTCTTGTTCTTGTGAGACGCTGTTCCATTGCGCCACGACGTCAGGTGAAGAATGGAGTGTATTAACATTAGGCGGCTGTCTCTACCTACCTTGGTATATAAGCGGATACAGTGTGAAGTTAACTTCAAACAATATTATTAGTATTTACGTAGAACTTCGCTGTCTTTGGATTGGAACTTTAATATTTTATTTTTTATTATTTCATTTATTAATCTTAAACGAATCGTTATATAGAACCTTGTATATAACAATATAAATACTTAACAGATTCTTACATGGAATTTGATTATTTTATGACTCTACCTGCGTGGTTAACGATTTAGTTTAAATAATTATTAAGTTCACATACATGGATAACAGTGTTAAATATTATGTTTTCTTTCAGGTAATGGACGAACACCAAAAAATATTTCCATAGAAGAAAGGTAATTGTGTCATTTTAAATAATACTAGACATTACTCATAAATTAGCTCCTTAATACTTACTCATGAGAAAATTGGACAAATTATACTATTCTTTTTAAAAGTTTTGTTCTCAAAACTATATTAGAATTTTTTTTATTTGTTCTTTTAATAAACTCAGTCTGAAAGGATATATAACTCAATTTTAATAGCATATTATGCTTCAGTTGTTCAGATATCGACCCATTGCAGTGATAAAACGGAAAATGGCATTTTTAGTTTTATTTCAAGGTAAAACTTTCATGTTTTGCATGCAAAAACAAATAATATGTAGGTACATCTATTATGTACGTGTCTAAATATGTTCCTTAAAAATATTATATTCGTATTTAATATATTTATATCATATTTATCTGTTTCATATTTACAAAAAAAAAAATATTAACTGGCATGATATATTTTTTTAACAGAACATATATAAGTTCCCTCCCCATGAGTTCCCTCCCCATAAGTTCCCTCTGCCTACCTTGCTGTGTGTGGGATACACCGTGAAGCTGATTTTCATATTTTCTATTCCAGATGTGGTGAATAACAATGAAGTCCTCAATACCAAGAGCTCAAATATTTTAGTCTTTGCTCTTAAATTAGTTTTTCTTTTCAGCTAAGGAACGCATCAATATTTTATAAGTTAGTAACTCCGTATAGGTTTTCTTATTGATTGTTATTTATTTAATGCATCGTAGATTGTCATAATTTTTTCATTATTACTATTAAGAACCTATTTCACTGTTGTCTGATAAGTTCTCGGTAACTCCACAGATATTTATAGTGTTTTTTTTTCCTTTTTGTAATAAGAAAATGATAGCATTACAGAAGAATGTATCATATACAAATGTGAAATGGTTAAAGCCATTATATAAAGATTATTTAATCTATATATAAACTATGAGGCTGTTTTATTATAAAATGCTTTATATAAACAATATGAGTGTTAGTTCAAGTATTGTGTTTTTCTTATATGTATAATGAATATATTTATATTGACAATAAATAATGCAGTCTAAAGTTTAACTTAATGCTCTCTAATTGATTATTAAAATTTATTTTAAATAATACATATTTTTTTATAAGGCTCATTATTTTCATTACAGATTTATGTAAATATATCTGTAATAATATTTATTTACACTTATCTATGTGATTGCTTAATGTTCCTATGTCCATTAAAGGTATCTATATAGATTTTTAATTTATGTTTAAGAAACATTTGGCAGTTTTTCACTAGTTCCTACAATTTGTTAGCTTTTTATTAGAATTTATTATTGTACTAGTAAGAATCTATAAAAATTGAATTAAAAGGTTTGTATATTTGTAATTTAGGAATTCTGTTCTAAAGAAACTAAAGGAGGAATGGTTTTTTTTTAATAATTTTTGCATGACGAATTTTTTTAGTTTAAAAAAATTGAACCTGCAATAAATGTATGCAATAATATGAAATCGATTTTGTTTATGTAAACATTTATTATTTATGTAATAATATCTTTTAGAGCAACTTTTATTTATTTTGTTTATAAAACTTTTGAGTCAAGAAGTTTATTTTTAAGAATAGAGTTTTTTTATATTCATATGTATGTTTTTTTTTGTGTGAACGTGTCAATAAAAATAAAATATTAATATGAATGTTAATTCAATTTTTTCGCTCTTTACGCTATTTAAATCAATGATTTATTATGAAATTATTATATTTATAATATAGGCATTCTACAACCGGTAAACTATTTAGTTCTTCAAATGTGAAGAAAAAACTAAATTAAAATAAACTAAAATATTTCCAAAGTTTTGGCTGTGTAACAAATAACAAGACTGACGAGAAAATTGTTGATTCTGTTTCTAGTTGTGCTTTTTCTCGAATTATCATATTAATTAATATTTTTATACCTAACTTATGTAAGGCATTTTCAAATGTTTTGTAATTGGTGGATCTACCACTACAAATATATTTAAATAACTTAACTGGTCTTTCATTATATTCCTATATTCTTCGTTAAACTTTCTTAACAGACTAAGATCCCAGAGCACCCAAAGCAGACCTACGTCATTTTAGCAAAGCTGAACTTTCGAGAATGAATAGTCTTTTATGTAGTTAAGACAGTATGCTTACTGACTAAGTTGAAAGTAGGGACCTATTATATTTAAATACTATTTTTTTAATAATATATCAGTGTCATAAATTTTTCTTAGTTATAACTTTCTTTATTAAAATTAAAATTATTTGGAGACAAAATATAATTTTCAAATAAAAATTAAAGTAGCAAAAACGCACTGTTTCCGCCCGGGATCGAACCGGGGACCTTGTGCGTGTGAAGCACACGTGATAACCGCTACACTACGGAAACTTACTTACCTTTTATGAAAATATTAATCAAAAGAATAAATTAATCTATAAAAGAAATTGATAAAAAACGTAAAAAGAATGCGACAAGTGCAATTTATAACAAGCCTTGGCTGAATACAAAACGCTCCGGGCAAAGAGTTGACGAAAATAAAAAAAAAAAGGATAGAGGTGATTTTGTCTGAGCCAGTCTCGCGGCTACTTCGCCCGCGAATGGTCGCGGACGCGTTACCGTGACATATTATTGTCGGTGTTAAGTTGGACAAATTCCCTTTTATTAATCGAGGACTGCACAAAATTACATCAACATGGATCCCGAAGCCTTCTTGGACCTGGCCAATCAGGTCATAAAACTGAAAATGTACCCGTATTTTGATATAGCGCACTCCTTGCTATGCGCTTTAGCGGTACGAGAGGATTTAGGAGCTGGTGAGGAATAAATTATTAATATTTCAAATTAAACCCGCCATACGCTTCAAATTAAATGTAAAATAGTATATATTCCTTTTTTTTCTAGAATGGAACCATTGCCGTTCTATATCATGGGACTAAAATTAAGCCACCTATAGAGTTTATAAATAGACCGGTTGCTTTCATTAGATGGCAAACCGCACTTATTATAGAAATAAAATACTGATGACCACATCGTTTTAAGCAACAGAAAATACATATAAATTTTATTTCCTCAACCTTTAAAAGGAAAAATGTAGACAATTGTCCGCAAAATGTTTATTTCAAAGGCCAAATTATTATCACATAATTTATTATCTAACTGACGTAGATTAAAACGATTACAGCCTATAGAATAATTATATCTCTGTTCATTAGTGAACGTATTTTTACTTAAATAATTACATATAAATAATGGTTGGTAGAGAAAGAGAGGTTATGTTGCAAAATAATGTTTGTGATTACGATAAGACCCTTCGCAATGCCGATGCCATTGGCGGGGAATGCGAACGATTTACGCGAGTCTAAATAGATGGCGCCATTTCAAACTTAAATAGGTCGGGATTGTGCATAAGCAATCGGTGCTTTCTTATTTGTACGATTATCTTAAATATGATATGTCAAACTGAGAGATGGAATGACAGTATGCAAAAAAATAGATTTGGGCTCGTCCGGGATTTGAACCCGGGACCTCTCGCACCCGAAGCGAGAATCATACCCCTAGACCAACGAGCCATGTTTTAGATGGGTGAATTTGAAAAACAATTTATTCAATCTATTTTAGGCTAATTTTCAAAAAATATAATGTTAAAATGATTAAATAATCATTAAATCATATTTCGTACTTTATTTTTAAAAAGTATGACAAACCACAGTACAGTCTACATTTTATTTTGGAAAATGTTAACATTACATGTATAACTTAAAATACAAAATTGTCCGGAACTCATCATGAATTTATCATCTTTACTGTTTTAAAGAATAAGTTATGAAAATAAAAATTATTTCTAATGAAGTTTAAATATAACAATTTCATATTTTTTGCAACCATGAAAGATTAAATCAATAAAAGTAATCATGAACACTTATCATGTTGTCACCAGCACCAAAGATATATTAATAAACTAAATACTGATAGTAGCTACTGCACCACTTTTGATTTTAAAATAAGAAATAATAAACTATATTACATACTTCTTACGTAAGTAAGCTTCGTAAGATCATAAGCTTTAGTTTATTTAAGCCTTATCATGAAAAATTACTATGTAATTTTGACTCATTTTTTTAAATAATAATAGAAATAAGTTATAGAAGTATTCAAAGAATAATTAAATACATGTAATGGTTCCTCTTGGCCACTAGTAGGAATAGAGTTCAAAATCTGCGTGTATGTTAAAAAAATCAATATATTGTCAGAAAATAAATATGCACTATTAATTATGCTCCTTTAAAATATTTTATTTATAAAACCTACTACAGACTATATGGTATATATTTTAATATCCAATACAGATAAAATATTTTATAGTTATAAAGAAGTTTCTAGTTAAAACAACAGCAAATATAACGAACGCCTCAGCGTCGCCTATGCTTTACCAACTAAAGCTCTACTTGGTAAAGCATAATATTTCTTGCTCTGTAATCTCTATAATGATATTTATGAAATATCAAAAATAACACATGAACAAATGGCGCACAACGTTTTATATATAGTAGACCATAAATCATTCTTTATTTTTGAATTCTTAGTGTAATTTTCTTTTGAAAAATAGATATGTTTACGAAGATAAACATTCCGACTAGCTCTTCTTTCTATTCTGGAAATCGCTACTTCGATTCTGGCATAGATCTAAATATCTCTACATAGAACGTTCTTTCAAGTATTATTTATATAGTGTTAGTTGCCATCTAATGTATAGGTATTTCTTTATAGGGAACAATAATATTTGGTCCATATATCTCGATTAGACTCCTATCCGTCTGAATCCAATGGCTATAGGATCAAATACAGATCCTAAATATATTTTCATTAAACATAGATAATTCTATCAGCCTCATTATGTATTGTCAATAGCAGCTTAAGATGCCTAATTGAACCTTTAGAAATTATATTAGGAAGGAAGAAATTATCTATAAATCGAAATTTGCAAGCGTCGGAAAATTTCTCTATATTAAAATCCTACTAATATGAAAATTTGTGAGGATGCATGTTTGCTCTACTTTTATGCAAAAACAACTGAACTGATTTAGATGAATCTTTACAGTTATATAGCTTATACCTACATCAGAATTTACATAGAGAGTTTATTGTATAATTTGGCTATAATATAATTGTAACTTCAAGCAGCCGAAGCGTGTAGATCGCTAGTTAACAATAGAAACAGAGTATGACAAATAACAATTATTGAACAACCGAAACATTTTACGTTTCGCCATTTTTGAATAATTATAAAAAATTGTAGGTGCACAGGCCTTCTCCCGCAAACACCCTCTGTCATGCTGGCTATCAACAATGCTAGTGATCTTCGCGGGGGGCATGGTGGCAAACGGGTTGCTGGGGGAACCTATACTGGCACCGCTTAAGAACACGCCGCAGCTAGTTATAGGCACAATAACATGGTAAGTTTAAATTTCAGGTTCACACTGTATCCCACATAGAGCAAGGTAGGCAGAGGAAACCTAATGTTCCGCCGAGGCTTTGCGCGGTGAGTGGCGGAAATGAGCGAAATCTATTTGTCTCACAAGCTCTAGGTCTAACTAGGAAATTTAATCCGGTAATTATTTAGAGGATACATTTTTATTTTGCAAAATATATTACTTGATCGTATATAATCAAAACGTTAGGGCGGGCTCGTCCGGGATTTGAACCCGGGACCTCTCGCACCCGAAGCGAGAATCATACCCCTAGACCAACGAGCCTTGCAGGCGTATTTTGTAATTGCGTATCACATTATTAGTAATGTAAAAAAACGAAAGTAACGATAATTAGTAAGTTACGTAGTTCAAGCGGGCGAACCCGCGAGCAGGTCGCTAGTATTGTAATAAATTATAAGAATTTATTGTTACTTGATTTAGGATTAAAAACCCGTTTTAACAATAATCATTTTTTAAATAAAAAAATAATAAATTTACAGGTACGTCGTATTTTACACGCCATTGGACGTCGGCTACAAAGTGGCCAAATTCCTGCCTGTCAAAGTGGCAGCTTCCGCCATGAAAGAAATATATCGCGCCAAAAAAGTGTACGACGGCGTCACCCACGCAGCCAAACTATATCCTAACGCTTATATTATTATGGTTATTGTCGGTAAGCTGTTATTTATTGTTTATTTGTATTTATAAGATCTCTGTGATGTAGTTCGGACTTAACAAACTATACGTTGTACGCCGGTTTTAATTCCAGCAGTATATTTTTTATATTAATAAATTGTTTCGCTCAAGTACCACTTTTACACCTTGAGCTTCTTTAAAGGAGAAAAAGAAGATAATTGAAAAAAAAAATTAAGTCTTAGGACTGTCGGGTCTGTAAAATTTTGATCATTTTAGATATTATGTTATATATTTGGTGGAACATTTATTTTTCAATTCCTTAAATACAATACTTCATTACTTTGCAAATATGAGGCTGTTTTATTAGACTAAATAAATACAAAAAAATATTATTATATTTTGACAAAGCTAAGCTTAAACATCTCGAAATTATATTTTATTTACTTACTAATATTATTATCAGTTACTCAATAGATTGATGTCTGCAGGTACATTGAAAGGAAATGGAGCAGGATTTACTAAGTTAGTTGAGCGACTCATCCGCGGGGCGTGGACACCCACCGCTATGGAAACCATGCAGCCAAGCTTGTGAGTTAAATTTACATCTATAATTTATATACGGCACATAGAACAATAGTTACAAAAATGCATGTTATACTTAATTCGTCATTAATTCATACAAACTTAGGGATATCATGTATTTTGTGTTACCTACTGTATTTTTTTCTTTATAAAGTATTATATTATTATGTATTTATTTTAACTTTTAATGTTTACTCAATTTTTCCAATTCTTATTTTTTATTCTTATTCGTATAGAATATGTTTAAATTTCACTGAAAGTGATAGTCGCGATCGTTTAAACGCTCTACTTAACCAACGAACCGGTAACGGCTATAAGTAGCAACAGCTCTTGTTATATAATCATTAATCAATATCTTACCCAAACAAAAGTAATATACAAAAATGGTAAAAATTTAAATGCACTACTGAATTCATAAACAATCCAATTATATTATACTAGCGGACGCGCGCAGCTTCGCTTGCTTATTTAGGGGTGAATTCTAATAAACCACGAAACATGTGTTCAATGAAATATTTTTAAGAGTCTAAATTTAAAAGTTTAAATCGGTGGCGGTTTAAAGATTTTTCCATACAAACTTTTAACCCCTTATTTGCACCCTTAGGGGGTGAATTCTAGAAAACGATGAAACACGTGTTCAATTAAATACTTTTAAAAATCTAAATTTCAAATTTTATAAGAATCGTTGCCGATTTATTTTTTTTTCCATACAAACTTTCATCCCCTATTTCACCCCTTTAAGGTAAAATTTTTTCAAAATCCCTTAGTGGATGTCCAGATTACGAAAGTAAACATCTCTCCAAATTTTACGTTTCTACCATCAGCGGTTACGGCTGTGCGTGCGTCTTACCTCAGTCAATGAGGACAAGTCTTTTTATATATATAGATATCTTTTTTTAGTAATTTAGTAGTTGCATTTCATATTTACATAATAGTAGTAGTTCTAATTTCGTTCCAATATAAAGTTGATTCAAATATTGAAAAATTATATGGACCGTTTATTTTGAGAGTGGTGTAAGTCCATTTTCTTTTGTTTTGAGAAAATTAAAGTTTACTATATTTGTTGATTTAAAAATATAGGCAAATCATATGAGTTCTGGCGTTGTTTCTATGGTTTTATCAACATTTCATTTGTTTATATAAATTTGTTTTTGGCTAATGAGACTACGATAACACATATTTATGTGCTGTAAATGGACACCAATTTCAAAATTAGACAATTGTAAAAATCGGTTAATTGCCATTTTGAAAAATCTAATATCTTTATTTAATTTTAGGCGGCAATTCTATTGTCATTACAAGATACTGATTACAATAATTTATTTATTCTCTGCATGTGGTAGTGTTTCATAATATGCATTATACACTGGAGGTAAATAGGGTAGTAGCTGCTTCATGTCTTTATATTTTTCGTACGTAATAGGTCTGGCATTTTGGTATTTTTCACGTAATATCACACGTAATCCTATAAATATTATAAATCTGAAAGTTTGTAAGTTTTCTTTTTTTGCGTAAAGGTATCGCCCAAAGTATGTAATAGTTTGCAAATTCGTAGTTTTTCAAATTTAATACACAGCTAGAATATGAATTGGAATTGTACATAGGCTACATTTTATTTAAAAATTCAACTCCTAAATAATATAAAATTAGAAAAATCGTAATAAGATTGAGTAATAAGATTTTCTGCAAAAACATGACGCTACTGTTGTTTTTGTTGGATTTTTAATTCACCAAAATACGGGCAAAGCTACGGAGTCATACAGCCCACTTTCTAATACATTTCTCTATTTTTTTAAACTTACGAGTAGTGGAAACAATGCAAATCGGCCGCGGGTAAAACCGCGGGACACAGCTAGTATAAAATAAATGAAAAATAACAAAACGTGATCGGTAGGTATCCATCTGCTATGTACCTCTTCTACCTACCTCCACTCTCATAATCGATGATTATGCAATTTCATTTACCGACCGATTTCAAGTTGTTTTTGAGAAATTAAACACGGACTAGTTATATATAAAAAAATTACATTGAATTAAGCACGAAATAACGTGATAGCTCATTTTTCTCAGAAATTGACTTACACCACTTTCAAAATGTTGTTATGTTATTATCAGTATTTTTCTTTCCTAAGTGTGGAATAATACTTTAAAATGCGTTTAAAATAAACACGATTGCTTGTAATAAAATAACTGCTGCTATAATATATTTCTACTTGTGTATAAAACAAATAAATAAATATAACTTAGTGTAAGCAGTTACTAAAACGTATAAAACGTAGGGTCACGAAAAAGACATTATATGAATCAAATAATAATTAACATTAATTTGAAATCGTGATTAAAATTTACAAAGTAGTCCCTTTTACCCTGTGTTTTATTGCAAAGCAAATATGCCCTATAATTTAGGACAACCACAGTCTGATCAGAATCCTGTAAAAATTGTCCTATATATTGATAAGTAAATAATAAATCAAATAGGGAGGGAAGCTAGTGTTAAGACACTCCGTTCCCCACTTTCCGCCAAATTCTGGAGGTATTGCGTGTTAATTGGCAGAACTCAACGTCGCATTGGCCTCGGCACCAGAATTCCAGAGACTCAGGTAGATTTTGTGATGCTGTTTTCGTTCGTAAATTATATATCAATGAATGAAAATAGCATCTCAAGATTTAAAAATACGGACCTAAGAGCCTTAGCTAAAATAGATATTGAATATTATTATACTTAAAATTAATGTTTTTTTTCCAGCTACACAAAAGCATCTCTAGTGGCGTCAGTGATATTCGTGCTCGATAAGAAGACAGATCTCATCTCGGCGCCGCACGCCCTCGTCTACTTTGGTATCGTCATCTTCTTTGTATATTTCAAGGTATTAATTACTATATTTATTTTAATATGCTACTTTGTATATCGCAAAGTTGGAAGCATATATGCTAATATATAAGCATATATGCTAATATATAAGCATATATGCT
>DWNA01001901.1:0-13126 GCA_018249835.1 Heliconius besckei
TTTCCTTTGATACCCGTATTGCAGATGTGCATAAATAATAATTTATAACTATTCCGCCATCTAAGATATTAGATTTAGAATGACGTTACACTATTTTTCGAGTTACTCTCAACAAGCCCTTTCATTTGATACCCATATTGTAGAAGTACATTAAAAATAACTATTTTGCTATCTTGCACGGTCCGCCATATTAGATTAAGAATGACGTCACATATTTTATCGTGCATTGTCATCCAAAGTATACAAAATTTCAGCTCAATCGGTTGAAGATATCTACTTCAAAATTGAGCTCCAAGATTTCACCCGAACCCACATACATACATTGCAAGTTAAATAAAAGCTTTTAATAAAGTATCTAAATTCGTACGCTATAAAAGGTGCAATTTATATGTGTACAAAACATTTTGATTCACGTTTTCCATACATAGATAATCAGACCGCTCCACTACGAAAATATAGGGAATTCTTATTAATATGACCCATTGGGGTGCCTCGTATATTATATATTATTTTAATTTTTCCCATAATTAATGTGAAATATTTTATCCATTTCAACGTATAATCTCATGCGATTTTATTTAATATATATATTATTTTATAGAAAAGAACAAGTCAAACGAGCGTTCAGGACATCTGATGGTAAGTGATCACCGCCCACGACTCCGTGCAACACCAGAGGAGCTACAGGTGCGTTGCCAGTCTAAAATGTCTTTCTTCTCTTTAAAATATATTGTTTCTCCCACGTAACGATGTGGTGTTAAAACTCTATGTTCTCATTAGGACATTTCCGTTTCCCACTTTCTGCCCACTTCTGCAGTCATTGTGTGTTGAGTGGTGGAACTCAACGTGGGTCTTTATCTAGTTCTAGACTTTGATGTTGATAGGATGAGATGTTTTAACTAAACACTATAGACAAGTGTCCAATGACATTGATCCGCATATTTTTTCAGTTTTTAAAAAAATATTGTTTTTAATTTTATTTTGTGTTTATCTATCTTTTCTATAAAGTAGCTTACAGTAATTACTTTTGCTTGTTTTATTTGTTTAGAAAATATTCTATTCAAATATGACACAAGAATTTACATGATTTTGGTCCTTCCTGTTTATTCAATAACGACTAACTGGACAAAGCTTATCGTATTTGTACTACCTGCAGGCCTCAATGGTTCACAAAATATACACATGAATGGCTCATAATAAATAAAAAATAGACGTAGAGCTCTACACTCTGTCGTAATATGAGCTTACGAATTATAGAGATCGAACAACTTCATGGCGCAGTGGAATGGCATGTGAGTGTAAACGTGACGATTGCAGGTTCAAGTTTCACTTTGGGGAATTATTTATTTTCCTACCCTGCTTTGTTGAAAGACAGCAGCAGGTGCAGTTAGATGCAGGGTAAAGAGGGAAGTCATAAAAAAACGCCTTCATTAAAAAATATAAATATGAACGCAAAGTAAAATAATTTCATTCCCCTCTTTTCAAAAATAATTTTAAAACTCGCCTCTCCTTTATTTACTCAAGCGTTTCAACAACGTCCAATTCCAATTTCAATATCATAAATAATTTTCGCACATCAATATCAGAAAGATCAAATTATCATAATGTGAAAATAAAATTTCAACATTCCATTGTAACGATATAAAAGAAATGAGACATGAAACTTTCCCCAGGGAGCCATTATCGTGTTTTACTCTTAGATAATTAACTCTTTGATACCCGAGGACATCTGTTTACACTGAAGCTAAATTTATAAGACGTTTAAAGAGAACACAGATCCCTAATTAGATGGTTGCCTAAGAAATATTTTTTATTTATGTACTGTGAAATTTGATTTGTAGAATTCATTATTTTTAATTTTGTTTTGAAATATATTATTACTAAATATATATTTGTAAAGCTTTCACGTTCTTGTTTTAGTTATCATTTTATTGAAAACAAATTATTGCAGTGATATATTGTTTTGATATTTTGGTAATGATAGCTATTTTGGTTGAATTTATTGTTATATACATACATATTGAGTGATATGTAGAACGTGGGTATATTAAACGTCTGTCTGTCAAGTCATTTCTAAATGTATATTTTTTCAGCTTCACGCTGAATCCCGCATTTAGCAGGATAGGCAGGGGCAACCATGTGATTGTAATAAAAGAAATTAAAACAACCAACGATCGTATTGTAACGGTTTGTATTAACATCTAAATAGATAAAATTTAATTACAAATTAATCAATTCAATGACAAATTTAATTATAATTACCAAAATCAAACCAAATATTTCGGAAAAAATTACATAACATACAAAGTAAAGTCCATATTTATTTCAAATTTCATATAAAGTTCATGCAAATAGAACAAAACAGCAAACGCTCATAAAGTAAACACGAATAAAAGTCGTAAAATTTGCGTTACCAAGCTCTATAAACCTAGAAGACGACCTAACTATATTTATCGTCCAGGGACCGCCGGGGGAACCTAATTTACAATTCACTTTGTCTTTTGTGCTGTATACATAATATTAGTACATAAACTCATTTCGTCCGCCATTATACTTCCCCACATATGAATAACTAATAGAATAGGGTAACATTTTCGCGTTAACAAAACATCTATTGTTAATTGTAATTAAAGCAAAAGTAATGTTTAAGGGAAGCCTGTAATGAAATTAAGTAAAATTAAATTCGCTTTGTCGTTTAAAAGTTCTTGGAACTTTTGATGACACGCAATTAAGCTTTTCTGAGGTTTCTCCTCGTGTTCTGTTCTAAGAAAGAGTAGTTTTAATTTGAAATTAATCTATTAAGGTAGAATAAATGATTTAAGAGAGTAAATGGCATAAACGTGCGTCTATAAACGCGATGGTTGTGGTTTGGATTCCTACTCAGGATTTTGAACCATTTAATATTTTCATTTTCTCACTCTGGTATAGAGGCATGGTGACATAAAGAATAAAAATAATTACAATTTTAGACATTTAATTGTTTTGTTTTATTTTAATTTATAGCAGATGTCTAATATTTAAGGTAACATATGCATGTAATTTAATTAAAAAACTGGTTAAGTGCGAGTCGGGCTCTTACGCGTATAGTCTTCTGTATCAATTATATTATTCTGTATTAATTAAATGTTCACCTTCAATTTTCACACATTCTTGAGTTGAATGGTTTTGATAGTCAGATGAACAATAAAATGATCCTATAAGGATTCCATTTTTAAGTAGGAAACTCTAAAAACGAAATTTTTTTTAATATTTAAAATTGATTTTTCCCATATTTTCCATTTTTTTTTCCTATCGTGCTATAAATATCAAAAAAGCTATTTCTCACGAACTACTTTAACAAATTGAATCCTTCCCTCCCCTTCAGTTTCATTCAATAAAACACTTCAAGTGGAGAGACCGAAGTCTTTATAGCCGTGACCGCACAAAAACCAAACGTAAACGAATGAATTCTCTTTGATGTTAAAAGTAATGAGGCAAAAATAAACGCGGATATACATAAGTTGTTTTAAAATTCTTAATTACTAAGAATATTTTAAAGGCAATACTATAAAAAATATTAAAGTATAATTATGTCCACATAGAGCCTATTAGACTTAACATGAAAAGTAAGGCCAGTGGAGGGCAGTCGTAGCCGTAAGCGTATGTTTGTAAACGCGACAGGTTATGGGTTCGATTCCCGCTGGAAAAGGTAAAACGAAGGAACAGAGTGTCTTGACTCATCAGTTTTCCAAGTTCCTTCTGTCTACCCTGCGCGAGATGCAGCGTGAAGTTATACAGTATAGAGCCATTGGGCTCTACACTAGTACCAAAAAATAAAATAATTTATAATTAATCTTATACAACGCGTTAAAACCTACAATTTGAGAAAATAAATCAGAGAGAGAGTTTATAGGAGATACCCCTATTGAAGACGACGCTGTCATTATCAACTCTATTTGGGCTAGTAATGAGGTATATCGATTCATTAGTTGGTGAAACCTGCTCCGATATTGCCTGTATCTGATATGGCCATATTATACGAAACTGTTATTGCGAAATATATATTCTGTGATATATAATTTAAAAAATGCCTCCAAAATGCGGCAGAAAGTGGGGAACGGAGTGTCTTAACACTAGGTTCCCTCTGCCTACTCTGCTGTGTGCGGGATACAGCGTGAAGCTGATTTTTTTTTATAATTAAAAAAATATGTTTATCTGATTTAGAAACGTAAATGAAATTATTGATTAAAAAAATTAAGAATAATAAAAAAATAATAACATTAGAGTCTTAGAATAAATCATATCACATACTTATTATAATTTATTTACATTAACAGAAAATTTTAAGCATTTTTTAAAGGCCATAATTTTTTGTGACTGAAAAAGATGAATGGAGTGTCGCCCTATTTAATTAATAATTTAAAATTCCTTTTTAAATTAGATTGACAGAATGTATCAATTCTTGCAAAATAATTTCGATACGAATCTCAAGAGAGAGTGTCAATAATGATAGGCGATTAAAATTGGTGAGTATTACTGAATTTCCCTAAGGATGTATTTCCATAAAAAGTTATATTAAAATACCATTATTTCGTTAATTGCCTGAATATTTTCGGCTGCCGTTTGTAGGTTTACAATTTTGTAAATTCGAGTGAAGTAATAAATAAATTTTCGTCTGAATGAAAATGATAATAGAGAAATAAAAATATATTATATTTATTATATTAGGTCCTTAAATTTTCGCTATTTTAATTACTGTATATTATGTAATACTTTTAAAGTGCAGTAGTCTTGTAATTAATGAATATGACATACAGAGATTGAGAGAAAGAGAGAGAGAGAGAGAGAGAGAGAGAGATAGAGTAACCAAAGGAAAGAAATTAAAATATTTAATATTTAATTTCCTTGAGTGAGTGAGGGAATCAAACCCACAACTTGTCGTATTTACAATCACACCCTTGTACCTCAACTGTTTTCGATGTTTCAATAATAATATCTTTGAAATTAAACCTAACAAACGAACCTTTGGTTCGTACCATCTTCTCTGCTTTTGGAGGAATCAGCAGGATGTAATTTATTGTAAGCTTTATATGAGTAATCTTCTTTATTTTTTTTTTATGCCTTCTGCGATCTCTCGAGTAATTATTAGTTGCTAATACAAATTAAATATGAAAGAACTATTTTTTGATCTAGATTTGAATGCACAACCTTTGTCATACGAATGTGGGTTTCCTCCGTCAAATTAATTAAAATTAATCTACAAAAATAAATATAAATAGAAATTAACTTTTAATTAATATCGTCATTAAATATATATAGGTACTTATAGAGAAATGTTGATTAAAAGATCCAATCAACAGAACAATGTCGTTGTTAATGAAATGCTCTCGCTATTTGTAAATTTATAATTACAGGAAAAGCAAATTTTGGAGTCAATTCCGGGTAAACGAGATCACTAATTAGCACGGCTGCCCATTTAGCTGTTGTGTCAATACTGCGATTGATAATCACAATAAGGCCAAGTTTGCTGTTCAGTTTAAAGTTAATGTCGTTGGAAGTTGGAAGTAAATCTAATTAAATTGTTTATTATTTGTTTTTGAGTCCAATTCAAGCATCAGTACAAGTATGTCATTGTAAACGCGACAGGTTTCGGGTTTGATTCTCATTCTAGGAATCTGGGGGCACGGCATTGCCAAGCTCTGCTTTACGATCTTTTTCTGGAACCATTTTGGTGTATTTTTGTGTCCCCATTTGCGAATATCTGGACAGACTTAGAGCTTTTAAATGATCTGTCTCTGTCTCTGAAAATGTCTTCTATTAAACTATAAGCACACGCCAAATATTCAAATTCAGATATTCAAATTTCAAACTTGTAGGTTATATATTTCCGAAGCTATGTGAATTCAAAGTTTCATTATTTCGACACTGACTCACTCACGCACTCATTGGTCATCAAAATATTACTTCCCACTAGTAGGTACTTTCCACTACACCTAGAGAGCAGAAATTCAATTCGAAATACGAAATATCCCAAGTAAAATCTTTGCTAAATCTGTGAAATATTCTCATTTTTATAAAAAAAAGTATCTTATGATCACATTATGTTTTCATATTTATTTTTAAAACCGAAGCTATTTAGGTCTTTCATCTCGCGTCGGCGTATAAAGCTTTGTTTACAATAAATATATTTTTTATTTCTTTGTACATTTCAATACAAATAACAATAAAGAGTAACTATTACTTATTTTTAAGTTAAGATTTATTTAGTTATAAAGGCAAACAAACGATCACTGTATGCTATTCATGAAAATAAACTTGTCTGAGCCGGTATTGTGATTTTCATGGATTAAATGCACACGTATTTTTATTATATATAAAAGGCAGTTTGTGTTTATCTATATATATAAAATCGAAAGGTCACTCACTCATCACGAAATCTCAAAAACTACATGTGCTAGGAATCTGAAATTTTGCATAGGAGTTATTTATAGGACCTAGGTACTCGCAAAGACGGGAATTTGAAATATTCAACTCCTAAGGAGTTGTTTTTGGGGTTGAAAGTTTGTATGAAACTTCGTTACTACAAATGCTAGGAGTCTCAAATTTTGCATTGACGTCACTTATAGGACTCATGGAGACAGAAATTAATTATAACGTAGTTCACGCGGACGAAGCCGCAGGCGGGCCGCTAGTTATAAATATAATCTATATATCAGAAAGCATAAGCTTATACATATACTGCAGACAAGCGTGTGAAGCGTCAGTTTGTGGGTTCATTTCTCCGCTCTGGTGTCGGAAGGTGGTGATGAAAATATGAGTGTAAATAATTATTTCGTTTTCTCGAGTGAGAATGGAACCCACAACCGTTACGTAACCGTCACGTCACACGCATGAGCCGCTGCGCCACCACGCCCTCGGAACGTGACGGCACGCAGCGAGCCTTCACAAAAAAAAAATATATTTTATTTTATGTATGCCAATATTAAATGCGTCATAGGGTTCAATACAAAGGTACAATATAAAGGCATTGTCTTGAAAAGCGTGGGATACCGGAGAGAAGAATATCTATAAGACTTTTTATTTCTCCGTTCATAATCTATGCCTTACCCACAAAATACGAAAAAAAATAATAAAAAAATACAGTCGAATTGATAACCTCCTTTTCTTACAGAAGTCGGTTAAAAAAAAGGATAATATATTACATCCACATTTGCTTTAGATAAAGTACAACAACTGAGAGATTGATAAGTTCCGTTATTCACGTACGTAGGCGTGTAGAAAAAGACTTTCAGAGCAAAAACGAAATAAATAAAAAGTATATTAGAGAACTAGACATCAGCTCACGGGTTTGCTTGAACTACGCTATTATTTATTTACTAATCGGAATAATTTTTATGTTTTAATAACATTATAATTTAAGACAATATTATATATATAATGGAGGCCAGTCGGGGAGATGAGGGATAACGGAAAATGAGGGACAGAGTGTCTTAACACTAGGCTCCCTCTGTCTACTCTACTGTATGCGGGATACAGCGTGACGTTAAAAAAAAGAAAAGATTGTACATATAAATATTGTAAAATATAAAAATACCTCATATGCAATTAAACAATTACTACATTTTAATATAATCTATATTTTCGTATGCGAAAATTAGTTTCTTTTTCTATTTAATAAGGAACATTTTACCCTGAGTTTCTAAGATAAATATATTAGATTTCTAAATAAGTGCCTGCTATCACGCTCCTTAATTGAAAAACTTCTGATAAGGGTTAGCTTACCACTTTACTATTAACCACAGAACACGCATGGTTACAGAAAGGTTATATAAAAAAGTTTCATTAGAACACCTATATTTTTCACATTATTTTTTAGCTTCACTCCTTATCATGCGTGTGTCCAGGATATAGCCTCTACCTTGGGCCCTTAATTCGAAGGTTCCCTGCTATAGACAGAGGGAACCATTAAGGGAGGGAGTCATTAAGAAACTCCCTTTCTCATTAAGTTACGTTGTCCCCTTTCCGCCGAATTCTCAACGCATTGCACGTTGAGGGGTGGGACTTAATGCCGAAAAATTTACTTAAAAAACGATAATATTTTATTTGCTCGAGACAGAATCGATTCCACAACCTGTCGTGTTTATAGTCGAACGCTTGTTCTCCGACGTCTGCGTTATCTTTTTTTCTCCGTTCCGTTCTCTATTATTTTAGATAAAATATCAGTAAAATAACATACATTTTTAGATAGGCTAATAATAAAATCATAAATCGTTATTAGAAACATCAACAATTTCGAAATGATGTTTTAATGCATATGGCGATTACATCCTTTTAATATATAAAATAAAATCTTCACTATTTAATTTTTTAACAAATAACAAAGTTTCTGATTGTAAACGCTATGGCCACGTAACTTTCGAAATGAGGTGAAAACCGGAGACCGGAGAGTTTTGACACTAGATTCTCTCTGTCCATGTTATATATGAAACACAGCGTAAAAGATAAGAATCTTTTTTCTATAAATTCACCATAAATATTATTTATTTCCATAACTTAAAACAACAAAATAATATAATACAATTTTGGACAATATCCTGAACCCCGAGTTATTTTCTCATAGAATCTTATATGTTATTACGGCTAGTGCCAAAACTGACGTGTTTATGGGTGGTTACTCCTTGATCTTAAAATCACGTCCCATATTTTCTTAGGTAAAATTTCCCTTTGTGTTCTTCAAAGGTGGAACGAGAAGGTTTTCTACTCGTACTCATTTGTTTGATATTAAATTGTATATTATAAAATATTTAGTTATTTTCCTGTAAATATATTAATGTAAACATGTCGCATAAATATATAACTGAGCCATGAATGTACTAATACGTATATACATGCGTAATTATTTCAGCGTTCAACACCGCGAAATTGAACTTGGCTTTGTCGGCACTTAGCATTCAGTTGGACGTTTATGTATATAAAATTATAAATTAAACGATTAACAATAAATAACATTGTCTATTTAATAAATTTAAAAACGCCTTGAAGTCATAATTTTATAGTAACAAGAAAGGAATGTCAAAGAAATAAAAATATCGACCCTCCGATATTTATTTTTGGAGCCAAAAATTAATCGAGATAAAATATTAATGAAATATCCCTAAATATCTACAATGAAAGAAATAATAGAGTCCGTAGATACGCCTACTCCGGTCACCTGTACAGCACGAAAGGTCAGCGTGGGTGATATAAATTAGTTAGTTATTTCACTTTCAGAAACGTTAATTGCAACTTATAAGGTAAATAGAAAAGACTTATTTTCTGTATGTATGTAACATGTATGGAATTAATGTCTATTGAATGTAATGCAGGATAGCTGCCAGCTAATGTAATAGTAAAAAAATATACCATTGACTTTGAAAAAAAACAACTGTTGAGTTTCTTGCCGACTCTTCTCAGAAGAACTGCCTTCTGAACCGGTGGTAATTTTTGTTTATATGTTTATTCGACGATTCAAAAGTGCTTATTATAGTCTATCTGAATAAAGAATATTTTGAATTTGAATTTGAATTCTTCTTTTGTATACTTATATTCTTTAAATTAGACACTGCAACTTGTTTACGTAATCGCTCCTGAAACGACAACTTCCATAAATTCTTATTCATTGGGCATGTTTTGAACCCACTTCCTATATAATTAATCCTAATTGAGACCCAACATCTCACAAAGGATGTTTTAATATTAGATAATAACAAGTGGGCAATGGACGAAATATTTGCAATAAGATCAAGAGTATCTTCAAGACAATTATTTTATTATTATTCTGTCTTTACTGAACGACTTTAACAATACTCTCTTAGACGTCTTGACTTGCCACTCGATTTGTCTCAAGAGATTCATTAATGAATATTGCTACAAATAAAATTTAAGTAAAAATCAATGGCTGTTTTGGATTTAGTTTTGTTTGTTATTATTTATATACTGTAATGTATATAAACAAGAAGATTGAGACCGTCGTGTTCTGGGGGGACAAGGGTGTGACTATAAACGATAAGGTTCGATTCCCGTTCGGGGGAAATGAATATTTAATATTTTCATTTCCTCGTTCCACCGCTCAATACATAATGCCTTGAGAATTCAGCGAAAAGTGGAGAACTTTTAAATGCCCTTAGATAACTCGATAACCCGTACGAAAAATTACAACGAAACAATTATCTTTATTGGTGGACTACCCAACATAAAAAAGGTTTATTCAATTTCAAAAAAATAGTTCCTGAGATAGCAGCACTCAATCAAACAAACTCTTAAACTTTATATATAACAAATATAGATAGAATATTTGGAAGGATTAAACCTCCATTAACAATCAAAACTGGTCTACCATTACTGTAATAAGATTTTGCTTATCTAAAGGATTACAAATATCCACCCAATTTCGATCCGTTTGAACTATCGAAATACATAAACAAGGTAAACAACATATTAGCATATATCAGACCACATAGAACTGCAGGATCACAGGCTTGGTATTGTAAGTTAAATTTAAAATCAACTTCACGCTATCCAGAAGGGTAGACAGAGGGAACATAGTGTTAAGACACTCCGTTCTCCACTTTCTTTCATTTCCCCGAGTGGGCACCGAATTCACAACTGTCGCGTAACATTCACACCCTTATGCCCCTACGCCATGACGACCTCATTGAAGGTGAACAACATATTAGCATATATCAGACCACATTATACTCTGTAGCATCACAGGCTTGGCTTTGTTAGTTAAATGTAGTTACAGCTTATTTACGATTACATTCTATTCATTATATGTATTATATAGAAACTAATTTAATCTGCCGATGAGGCCGTCGTGGACAGTGGCTCACCTCTCACTGTAAACGGTTGTGGGTTCAATTCTTATTCAAGTATTTTTTAAAAAATTTTGTTAATAATGTATATTAAAATGTGTTTAGAAGCGGAAGTTATATTTTAGTTTTCTTTATCAGATAGAGTGACTATTGTTTGTTTGTATAGAAAATTAGTGTAAATACATAAAGAATAATTTATGTTTATACCTAATATTTAATAAGCTTTGAATTATACTAATAGCGCTTTATTACAAGACAAGAGGGTTCGATCGCCACTCAGCGAAATTAATTATTTTCATTCCCCCGATCTGGCGATACTGAGAGTGACGTTAGATTCTGCTACTCTCACCCAATGCCCCAAATTCTGGAAAGTGGAGAACGGATTTTTTTGACACAAAGTACACTCTGCCAACTAAGTGGGAAAAAGTGTTATGAACTTATATATTCTTATATATTATTATATATATATTTTTTCAGTTTAACGTTGTATACCGTACATAGCAGGAATAATGCGAACCTTTCATCAAGATTAAGATTCTCACCCATTAAGATTATTCCATTTCCTACTTTCCGTTGAATTTTTTGCGTGTTGAATTGCAGAGCTCAACGCCGCGTTTTACCCTATTATCAGAGCGAGGAAATGAAAATATCGTTCCCCTGACTGGGAATCAAACCCGTCGCTTTTGCTTTTTTCCACGACGGCTATAATATAAATAATATTCCATAACAAACAGTAATGATTATTATTATGCAATTCATAGGGCTCATAATGCTGTAACATCTAAAAGCGAGGCAGGGCAAATGGGCTATACTTAAAAGTAAGGATCCTCTTACAACGAATCTGAGGTAGCACTTGAGTTTTATAATTTCGAAAAGTCTTTTTGAAATGGGATGATCTTATGCATCAATAATTTTATTTTAAGAACAAAATAAAGTAGGTTGAGGTGGGAGGACTGGTTGTGGGTTCGTTCCCCACTCGAGGAAATAAAATTAAATATTTATTTAAATTTATATTTTTTTCATTTCTTTGCTCTAGTGTCGATGTAAAGCGTTACGTTAGTTCCACCATTTAACACCCAATGCCTCCAGAGTTCAGTGAAAAATGGGGAACGTAGTGTCTTAGCACTAGGTTTCCTCTTCCAACCCTGCTGAGTGCGGGATACAAGGTAAAGCTGATTTATTTATTTTTTATTGTTGCTGTGTTATATACGGACGTTGCCCCACTTCTCCATGATAGCCTCATAGTTATATTATGTTTACATAAGTTATAATTTTATTAAATCGATCGAAAACATATAACAATTTTAATCGAGAAAATAATATACAAGATTTAATTTTAAAAAATATAGATACCACATTTTTTTCAATTTAATATATTAAACACAAAAATGGTTATTGGGAGACAACTCTGAGAGATGTAAATACAAAAAGTATTCTGAAGTATCTTCTAAAGTTTTTAGGTTGGCTAACGTGTAAGCCCGCAAAAATTATTTTTGATAGCTTCATGTTTCATTGAGGTAAATACATCTTTTTTATATTTTAATTTCATTTTAATATGTATTTGACGTATTATTTCATATTTAGAAAAGAAAAATATGTTTTTAGAAAATGTTTTCCATTCAGTTGTGTAATTAATACATTAGATAGAATACATTGTTTATCAGATGAGCGGAAATAAAGAATATAAAAAATGAACAATAAATTTATTTAATTAAAAAAAAACAAACACGTTGATATTTTAATAAATATTTTTGATTAAGAAAATAAATAAACCAAATCCTTTTCACTAACAAAAACAAAAAGCTATTAGAGTTGCTATTACACCAACATCTGTAAAATAAAAGGATATTTCAAGGTGACTAATAGCACCGCTCAGTATATAGATTGGTCCATTTGTCACATTAACCCCGTTTCCAGTTTTTAACACCTACAGTACACTTTACAAACATTGATGAATGGCTGTTGATGGAACAGGGCAGCTGGATATTGATGGATCACAGGAACCTATATACCGACAGTTTTTGAGTAGTGCTGAGTTAATAAGTCACGCGTGGAAATGAAATTCGGGCGCGATTGAATTTTTATTTGACAGGATATTTTTAAGCTGTTTATTGGAAACTGACTTTCAAAAAAGGAGGGTTGAGGTTCTCAATTCGTCGGTATCTTTTTTTTTTATGTACGTATTATATGTTCAGCAATTATTCGAATACGCTTGAACTGATTTGGATAATTCTTTTTTGCTATCACCTGGGGCCAGTCGTGGGACAGGAGCACATAGTGTGCCTGTAAAAGCA